>LGRX02033614.1:0-90496 GCA_001247695.2 Cymbomonas tetramitiformis | reverse complement strand
GGGGGGTAGGGTTAGGGGCATTGGCATCCAGCGTATCATCAGCTGTCATACAGGATAGGGTCTGGTGAGGGAGGCAAGGAGCTTGTCAGATGATGCATTGCACAGCCTTGTAGTGCAGGCTCTTAGGAGCATTTTGGTGTAAGGATGGGTGGAGGGGGCTTCGTGAGCACCCGGGAGGGTCCGTTTGGGCTAAGGGGGTAGGGTTAGGGGCATTGGCATCCAGCGTATCATCAGCTGTCATACAGGATAGGGTATGGTGAGTGAGGCAAGGAGCTTGTCAGATGATGCATTGCACAGCCTTCTAGTGCAGGCTCTTAGGAGCATTTTGGTATAAGGATGGGTGGAAGGGGCTTCGTGAGCACCCGGGAGGGTCCGTTTGGGCTAAGGGGGGTAGGGTTAGGGGCATTGGCATCCAGTGTATCATCAGCTGTCATACAGGATAGGGTCTGGTGAGGGAGGCAAGGAGATTTGCCCATGATGCATTGCACAGCCTTGTAGTGCAGGCTCTTAGGAGCATCTTGGTACAAGGATGGGTGGAGGGGGCTTCGTGAGCACCCGGGAGAGTCCATTTGGGCTAGCGGGGGTAGGGTTAGGGGCATTGGTATCCAGGGTATCATCAGCTGTCATACAGGATAGGGTATGGTGAGGGAGGCAAGGAGATTGGCCCATGATGCATTGCACAGCCTTGTAGTGCAGATGTGGTGCGGGATCGGCGGGCGCACCACCTTAGGCCAACCGCTTAAGGGCACAAGCTGACGAGGAGGTGATGGGAAGAAAAGACGGGGTTGAAGGAGGAGAGGTAAACATGCCACCCCGCCCCCCCCCTCTAGGTCTGGTTGCATGTTGGGCGTTTGCTATGCGTGGATGGAGCTAGTTTTATATTCAAATTTGTGTGGGATTGGTTGGGGGATTGCCTTGGATGCTATAGTATATCAGGGACCTCCCAACGAAAAATATCGCGGAAGATCTCCTGGCCCGATCCAAATTCGCGCAAGAGTTGTTGCAAACCACTCTTCTTCCAGAAGGGTTGGAGTATCGCATTGGTGAGGGAGGGTATCGGTTCATCGAGGTTCAGGGGAATGTTGACAGCTCGACGTGGCCAGAGGTAGTGTGGTCGATTCCGATAGTTCAGTGTGGAGGTGGTCAGACCCCGGTCATGTATGCCACCATTCACTCACCGGCGGCGGGTGTGGCAATGGTTCTCGGTGATACCCACATTCTAGGGAAATGTCATCGAGGATTCAGCCACAAGCCCAATGGATGTTGGATTGGGGTGAACGATGTGTCGGGTTGGCATTACAACGGTGACCCGCATTGCCCCATTCAATCCAAGAAACTGGATAACGGGGTGATGCAAATCTCGGCGCACGACACGTGTGGGATTACGATGTCCTATGTTACCTTCACATTGTTTGAAGGTGATGCATACTTCATACCGAGTGGGGCGGTACACAATTTCACTGTGTTCACAAAGCACGCTATTGAAAAAGCGCTACACAACACATCCGCCCCGGAGACTATCGCGCCTTCGAGCTTCCCTTTACGGGACATTATGGTCACCCCTGCGTCCGGGGGAGGCCGTGACACCTTGTCTACTCCCGAGACCTTGGGGAACATATTAAAAAGCTCCCGTCGTTATGCAGAGAGAGTGCTGGTGCACTGCATTCAACACAAGGACAGTTTGGTATCGGACGTGTTCTCACACACTTTTTTGGCACACTACTTACCCAGTAAGAAGGGTGAGTCCGGATATGTAGAGTTTGGTGAGTTTGGTGGAAATGGGTTGCCCTTGGAAGATCCCCATGAGTGTGACACGTGGCACACTCAGATTCTCATTAAGAATCCTAGCTCAAAGGGTCACTCTAGCCCGCAAGTCGAGGAAGTGTCCCCCACTTACCTCAAACCTCAACAACACACAGCGCAGGCGGTGGGAACGCCTGATCATTTTGATAGCCACCAAGGCCCAATGCGGCACGTGTGTGCAAAAGGTCATGCGCACGAAACCAATTTGGTTGGTGCTGCCGGTGTTGTCTTGCCGAGTTATGCACAGTCTGGCAAGGTGGTTAGTGCCGCGTTTCATCTGCACTTCCCCATCAACGTTCCTAGCGGTAGTAGTAATGCTCCATGTCGCTGTGGCGGCGTCCCTATTGCGGTCACGGATGAATGTGAAGAGGTATGTCAATTGGCTATATGATGGGCCCGTCTACCTACTTCCCATTCCTACAACTTCTCCCAAATTCCTGAATGCTTATCAAAGGTCCTGATTTGTAATCGAAGGTCCTGAATGCTTATCGGAGGTCCTGAATGGTAGTCGGAGGTCCTGAATTGTAATCGGAGGTCGTGAATGTTTATCGAAGGTCCTGAATGGTAATCAGTCTGATAACACATCAGGGAGGTCTAGGTCTTATCGAAGGTCTCAGTTGTGTCAGGTCTGAATGCTTATCGAGGTCCTCAGGTATGTCGGGAGGTCCTGGATGTGCTGGAGGGGTCTGGGTAACCACTCCGGAGGGTCACTAATGCCTTAAGGGAGTCCTATGGTGAATTGTAATCAGAGGTCACAATTGTAATCGGAGGTCTTGAATGCTTATCGAAAGGTCACTTAATGCTTATCGGAGGTCCTGAATGCGTATTGGAGGTCCTGGATTGTAATCGGAGGTCTGAATACTAATGGAGGTCACGAATGCTAATCCCGGAGGTGCTGAAAATGCTTATCTGAGAAGGGAATCTGATTTTGGCTTATTGAGTCACCATAATGGCACCGTCTAATTATGATAAGTCTGAATCAACCTGGGTTCCACTCTTGATTCGATTTCTTCCAGCTATCACCACCTGATCCCCAGGTGCATTGGCAGGCCACGGGCCAGGCGGCTGCCGCACCCCCTGAGGCGGCGGAGGCCAGGGTCGCATATGTTCCCGCACATCTCAGCGTCAGTCAAGCAGAGGTTTCACCCATTCCGACTCCCTTATATAGAAACGCTGTCCTATAGATAGCTTGGTAGATTGAATGCCGTGCAGTTTTCGTAAGGGTGCTGATTTATTCATATTTCTTGCAGGTATGCCATTGGACCCAGGAGATCGTAGACACCACGTGTTACGCTGTCGGCGAGTTTCCTTTGAAGACGGGGATGGCGGTCGCCGTGCAAAACGGCGACGCATGGTACCCAGGATACGTGCGTGCATTCCACCGTTTCATAAACCATGTATGTGGTTGGGGCGGTCGTTCACCGGGTGTGGGAGGGCGCATATAGGCCTGTGACCAGCGGGATTCTAGATTGGGGGAACATTCTGAACAAAGTTTCATTCCGTGGAACTAGGAGCATGAGTTTGGTATGTGTGTCTTGGCCAGGTCGTAGACATCAAAACACCTTCTGCCGACCCTGCGCACCATGCGTGCTACATTTACTTCCAAAATGGGGAGGTGGAAGAGGTAACCGATACGACCTACGGCATCCGTGTCCAAAACTTGCCAGCGGTCTGGTCCAATGTTTCGACAGCTAGACTGGTGACCGAGGATAGGGTTGAAGAGGTATGCTCCATTCCCTTAAAGCAAATTCCCCGTACTTACACCATGACTAAACTCCTTCTTCGAGTTTTAAAACACTAGGGATGTTGTTGGCTTTGCAGGCTGATAAGAAGAAGGCAGGCCGGAAAGTTACATTTTCCATACCAGAGGAGGCGCCGCCAGCAAAGCGGTGCAAGGAGGATTCAGCAGGGGTGACCGCCTCCATGCCTGGGATCCCTCTTGACCCCCCTCAGGATTCCTCTGGACCCCATTGGGTCCCTCCGAGCCCCCTCCGGGTCCCTCTGAACGCTTTGGTCCCCTCTACCCCCCCCCTGGTCCCTCAGGGCCTGGAGCCCGTTTGATGTGTGGGTCCCCTGTCCCCTCCCCCCGCCCATGCGCCCTTGTTTGTCCCTCGAGGCAGGTGGAACTAAAATGGTGTGCATTCCTTGGGGTTGGGGTAGATTCCTTCTTTGCGGGATGCATTAGTCCATTCTTTCGATCAATGGATTAAGAGCGATGGGAAAAAAGGCTGCCCGCCACCTTACCACTTTAACCATGAAGAGGTGACCCCCACCCCACCCCACTTTATGATGCTTTCCCGACCCGGAATCAAGGTAGATCTTTGGGAATCTATCTAGTCAATGAATGTCCTTCCCCCTGAGTACGTTGGTACATGGTGTACGCAGACTAAGCAGTACATCAAGGTAATCAATGCACGGGGCGATAACAAGATCAAAATCAAGTGGAGTGAGGAAGCAACATGCCACTTTACCGAACATAAAGGCAGCCCCCCCTCCCCCCTACGCCTCGTTTGACATGTGTCTCCTTGCCAGTCCCTCCTTATGTGTGCCTCCAATTGTCGGGTTGTCCGTCAAAATCTGCAGATGACTTACAACAAAGGATGGTGCTTGCAGAGACCATCGTCACCGTGCCAACCTTCGTCTCCTTGCCGGTGTGTGCTGGAGGTGCTGCTTGCCACCGTCCCCCCACCTGGCATAAAGCCGCGGTGGCAGCTGGGATAGCGTGCTACCACGTGCAGGGGCACGCAAGAGGACAAGCCGATCCTGCTAAGGTGGAGACGGCCATAGCAAAATGGTGTTAGTCACTTCGGAGGTAATCCCCCCCTCGCAACTAGGACCGCATCCGCACTTGCAAGTAGGTCCTACTTACATCCATGACCTTTTTGCACATCCTCCTAGGGCCTGCCGTACCTGCAAAGCTTTCATGTACCTCACAACCACAAATAAATGTGTACAAGTTACTCACTACCAAGGATGGTGCGTGCAGGGGCCATGGTGACAATGGTGACAATTTGCCAGATGGTAGACCTAGATGTAAATATGTAAAGTAGACAATATATGTAAATATGTAAAGATCTAAATATATAACTGAATGCTATTCGTAGGTCTTGAATGTTAATCGGAGGTCTTGAATGCCTATCGTAGAACCAAACTGCTATTTGTAGGTCCTGAATGTTAATCATAGGTCCTGTCTCGTAATTGTAGATCCCGAACGTAAATCAGAGGTCCTGAATGCTTATCGGAGGTCTAAAACGCTAAACGTAGGTCCTGAATGTTAATGGGAGGTCTTGAAAGCTTATCGGAGGTCCTGAATGCTTATCGGAGGTCCTGAATGCTTATCAGAGGTAATGAATTATAATCAAGGGTCCTGATAGCTGATCGGAGGTCCTAAATGGTAATCAAAGGTCCTGAATGTTTATGGGAGGTCCTGAATTGTAATCGGAGGTCCTGAATTTAATCGGTCGGAGATATCGAATCTGAATGGTATCGGGGTCTGAATTTAATCGGAGGTCTGATACTTATCGAAGGTCCTGAATTGTATTCGGGGGTCCTGAATGCTTATCGAAGGTCCTTGATGCTTATCATGGGTCCTGAATGCTTATCGAAGGTCCTGAATTGTAGAGGCAGACCCCGTTCATCCAACCACCTAGCCATCCACTTGCGCCAGAAATGAGTGATTTGCTTCAAGAATAATTCTGCATCTTCGCAATAGCCTTTCATCGACCAATAATGGGCAGAGTAGGCAAGGGCATCCCTAGGATCTTGGCCAATATATACCGGGGTATTAAGCCAATCATCCTCCTCACGAGGATCGGGAAATATGCCACCATCCACGACGTACCGATGTACCAGCCACATTGCAAGCGCAAATTGTGGACACAAAAAAGGGTTGGAGTGGCGGACGTTTCCTGAAAAATCTCTATCCCCAACCTTGGATTGTTTCCATCCTCTAGATATGATCATCAACATCATACAGGTGCCACCGAGTTGTCCCTTGCCTGTGACAACAACCCCCCTTTCCATAAAAACGTGTTTAAAGTTTCAAGTTTCAACACACCTCATTATCATCTTAGTAGGTGGCGTGTCACGGTACTATCCTACAAGCATTTAGAGATTATGTGAGGGGGAGTAAGCTTACCAACGTGTTTTAAGTGCTTGGGTCGGATTAAGTCGCATAAAAAGATCCGGCGTCCCTCGTCACCTCGGCCGGCACTAGCTAAGAGAGTGAGTGTGAGGGAATATGCCATCGTCCCTTTCGGATCACCATCCTTCAGCATTGATTCGAATAGTTTGACCAAGTCCTCGACCTCCATATCCATTTCGGTCAGTTCATCTTGTGGGTCGGAGGTGGGATCACGCTCCTTGCCGTTCAGCTTGTCTATGGTGGACTGGTAAACCGCCTGATACGGTTCGTGATTTTTTAGCTTCGCTGGGAAGAGCGCTTTGACCTCGTCCGAACAACGGTCGCGTTGAGTCTTGTACAATTTTTGTAACCCGACATGTACTCCATTGAAAGTGTGTACCGTCTGCGGCCCTCCCCCAAGAGAATGTTAGGAACAAATGTTTCAATTTACTCATTCCCGTTAATATTCCACGTGAATCAACATGGCTACATTGCCCATTTAAAACACGATGCATGGTAATTGAAGGTCCTGAATGCTTATCGGAGGTCCTGAATGCTTATCGAAGGTCCTGAATGCTTATCGGGGGTCCTGCATGCTTATCGAAGGTCCTGAATTGTAATCGGAGGTCATGCATGTTTATCGAATGCCCTGAATTGCAATCCGATCAAAGCAATGCAAGATGGATTCAGCCAGGGTGACCGCCTCCAAACCTGGATCCCTCTGACCCCCACCAGGGTCCCTCCGGACCCCATTGGGCCCCTCCGAGCCCCCTCCGGGTCCCGGGACCATTAATGACATGCTGGAATTTTGCAAGGGAATATTCCTATATAAAAAGAATCGCCTGCTGCAGGCAGGTTTTTTGGTGTACTTTTCCAGTTAGACGATTGGAAATGGTGGGACTGCTGGGACTCACGGGATCGGATGGGACGAATGGAACTGGTGGCACTTATGAAACTAATGGAATTGCGGGGACTGCTGGACCAGGTGGGTTTGAACGTCTAAAGCGGATTGTAGGATTATGCGGGTTTATCAAGACGGAATGGATTTGTGGGACTTACGGGGCTAGTGCCAGGACTGATGGGACTAGTGGGACAGTTAGTACTGGTACGTGCATATAAAATACTTTTACTCATTCTAGATGAAATCCAGCAGGCGGAATATTCCATGTGAATCAAGATGGCTATATTGCCCATTAAAAACATGTTGGAATTTTGCAAGGGAATATTCCTATATTAAAAACAAATCGCCTGCGGCAGCCAGGTTTCGGGTGTACTTTTCTAGTTAGACGATTGGAAATGGTGGGACCGCTGGGACTCACAGGTCGGATGGGACGAGTGGAACTAGTGGCACTTATGAAACTATTGGGATTGCTGGGATTGCTGGACCTGGTGAGTTTGAACGTCTAAAGAGAATTGTAGGATTATGCGGGTTTATTCAGACGGAATGGATTTGTGGGACTTACGGGGCTAGTGCCAGGACTGATGGGACTAGTGGGACTGCTTGAACTGGTACGTGCATATAAAATACTTTTACTTCTTCCAGATGAAATCCAGCAGGCGGAATGTTCCATGTGAACCAAGATGGCTATATTGCCCATTAATAACATGATAGAATTTTGCAATGGAATATTCCTATATTAAAAAAAAATCGCCTGCGGCAGCCAGGTTTCGGGTGTACTTTTCCAGTTAGACGATTGGAAATGGTGGGACCGCTGGGACTCACAGGTCAGATGGGGCGAATGGTACTGGTGGCACTGGTGAAACTAATGGAATTGCTGGGACTCCGGAACCTGGTGGGTCTGGACGTCTAAAACGGATTATATGATTACTCAGGTTTAATCAGACGGAATGGATTTGTGAAACTTACGGGGCTAGTGCCAGGACTGATGGGACTAGTGGGACTGCTTGAACTGGTACGTGCATATAAAATACTTTTACTTCTTCCAGATGAAATCCAGCAGGCGGAATGTTCCATGTGAATCAAGATGGCTATATTGCCCATTAATAACATGATAGAATTTTGCAAGGGAATATTCCTATATTCAAAAAAATTCGCCTGCGGCAACCAGGTTTCTGGTGTACTTTTCCCGTTAGACGATTGGAAATGGTGGGACCGCTGGGACTCACAGGTCGGATGGGACGAATGGTACTGGTGGCACTGGTGAAACTAATGGAATTGCTGGGACTCCGGAACCTGGTGGGTCTGGACGTCTAAAACTGATTGTAGGATTAAGCGGGTTTATTCAGACGGAATGGATTTGTGGGACTTACGGGGCTAGTGCCAGGACTGATGGGACTAGTGGGACTGCTTGAACTGGAACGTGCATATAAAATACTTTTACTTCTTCCAGATGAAATCCAGCAGGCGGAATATTCCATGTGAACCAAGATGGCTATATTGCCCATTAATAACATGATAGAATTTTGCAAGGGAATATTCCTATATTCAAAAAAAATCGCCTGCGGCAGCCAGGTTTCGGGTGTTTTTTCCAGTTAGACGATTGGAAATGGTGGGACCGCTGGGACTCACAGGTCAGATGGGGCGAATGGTACTGGTGGCACTGGTGAAACTAATGGAATTGCTGGGACTCCGGAATTTGGTGGGTCTGGACGTCTAAAACTGATTATATGATTACTCAGGTTTATTCAGACGGAATGGATTTGTGAAACTTACGGGGCTAGTGCCAGGATTGATGGGACTAGTGGGACCGCTTGAACTGGTACGTGCATATAAAATACTTTTACTTCTTCCAGATGAAATCCAGCAGGCGGAATATTCCATGTGAACCAAGATGGCTATATTGCCTATTAATAACATGATAGAATTTTGCAAGGGAATATTCCTATATTCAAAAAAAATCGCCTGCGGCAGCCAGGTTTCGGGTGTACTTTTCCAGTTAGACGATTGGAAATGGTGGGACCGCTAGGACTCACAGGTCAGATGGGACGAATGGTACTGGTGGCACTGGTGAAACTAATGGAATTGCTGGGACTCCGGAACCTGGTGGGTCTGGACGTCTAAAACGGATTATATGATTACTCAGGTTTATTCATACGGAATGGACTTGTGAAACTTACGGGGCTAGTGCCAGGACTGATGGGACTAGTGGGACTGCTTGAACTGGTACGTGCATATAAAATACTTTGACTTCTTCCAGATTAAATCCAGCAGGCGGAATGTTCCATGTGAACCAAGATGGCTATATTGCCCATTGATAACATGATAGAATTTTGCAAGGGAATATTCCTATATTCAAAAAATTCGCCTGCGGCAGCCAGGTTTTTGGTGTACTTTTCCAGTTAGACGATTGGAAATGGTGGGACCGCTGGGACTCACCGGTCGGATGGGACGAGTGGAACTAGTGGCACTTATGAAACTATTCGAATAGTTGGGATTGCTGGACCTGGTGAGTTTGGAGGTCTAAAGAGAATTGTAGGATTATGCGGGTTTATTCAGACGGAATGGATTTGTGGGACTTACGGGGCTAGTGCCAGGACTGATGGGACTAGTGGGACAGCTTGAACTGGTACGTGCATATAAAATACTTTTACTTTTTCCAGATGAAATCCAGCAGGCGGAATGTTCCATGTGAATCAAGATGGCTATATTGCCCATTAATAACATGATAGAATTTTGCAAGGGAATATTCCGATATTCAAAGAAAATCGCCTGCGGCAGCTAGGTTTTTGGTGTACTTTTCTAGTTAGCCGATTGGAAATGGTGGGACTGATTGGACTCACAGGTCGAATGGGACGAGTGGTACTGGTGGCACTGGTGAAACTAATGGAATTGCTGGGACTCCGGAACCTGGTGGGTCTGGACGTCTAAAACGGATTGTAGGATTATGCGGGTTTATTCAGACGGAATGGATTTGTGGGACTTACGGGGCTAGTGCCAGGACTGATGGGACTAGTGGGACAGCTTGAACTGGTACGTGCATACAAAATACTTTTACTTCTTCTAGATGAAATCCAGCAGGCGGAATATTCCATGTGAACCAAGATGGCTATATTGCCCATTAATAACATGATAGAATTTTGCAAGGGAATATTCCTATATTCAAAAAAAATCGCCTGCGGCAGCCAGGTTTCGGGTGTACTTTTCCAGTTAGACAATTGGAAATGGTGGGACCGCTGGGACTCACAGGTCGAATGGGACGAATGGTACTGGTGGCACTGGTGAAACTAATGGAATTGCTGGGACTCCGGAACCTGGTGGGTCTGGACGTCTAAAACGGATTATATGATTACTCCGGTTTATTCAGACGGAATGGATTTGTGGGACTTACGGGGCTAGTGCCAGGACTGATGGGACTAGTGGGACTGCTTGAACTGGTACGTGCATGTAAAAAACTTTCACTTCTTCCAGATGAAATCCAGCAGGCGGAATATTCCATGTGAACCAAGATGGCTATATTGCCCATTAATAACATGATAGAATTTTGCAAGGGAATATTCCTATATTAATAAAAAAATCGCCTGCGGCAGCTCGGGTTTTGGTGTACTTTTCCAGTTAGACGATTGAAAATGGTGGGACCGCTAGGACTCACAGGTCGGATGGGACGAATGGTACTGGTGGCACTGGTGAAACTAATGGAATTGCGGGGACTGCTGGACCTAGTGGGTTTGAACGTCTAAAGCGGATTGTAGGATTATGCGGGACTAATGAGACGGAATGGATTTGTGGGACTGACGGGGCTGGTGTCAGGACTGGTGGGACTAGTGGGACTGCTTGAACTGGTACATGCATATAAAATACTTTTACTCATTCTAGATGAAATCCACCAGGCGGAATATTGCATGTGAACCAAGAAGTCGGACTAATTGGACTCACGGGTTGGATGGGTCGGATGGGACTAATGAGAGTGGTGGCACTGATTATACTAATGGGACAGGTGGGACCAACGGGACCGGTGGAATTGATGACCGAAAGAGGCTGATAGCCTTTGTGGGACGGATGGGACCAGCAGGTGTGACTGCTTGACCTGGTGGGTCTGAACGTCTAAGGGGATTGATGAATGAAATCAAGCCGGCTGCATATACCATATGCATCAAGTTGGCTAAATTGCACATTAGGAGAACGACAAAATTTTGATCCTCAACCCTGAAAGTAGGCCATAGCCTTACATCCACCTGATGGAATCCATCCATCCGAATCAACAAGAAATGATGGAGACGTATCGACGTATTCAAATGCTCGTGCGAAATGCCCAACTGCACCTCTACCGGGATTAGATACCGCCCAAAGGCATACATACCATCACCAGAACTTAGGCGGCCCAAACCAACGTCGATAAACATTGGTGCCTTTTTGACACATTACTGAAGATAAGCAAGCGACCATAAAAGTAGTGGGATGGTTGTGGGTTTAGGTAGGCTTACCAATGCCTTTGCCTTCCTAGAATAATTGTAGAACGGCATGTTGTCTGAGCACCAAAGAAGAAAATTGGTGGCCTTAGCAAGTCCGGCCTTCGGATTGTCATTCCGGCTTTCCAAAAGGTCATCGCTGGCCACCTCCTCCAACGGCAATTTCGTGCCATCCGCAAATTCTCCACTGACGTTGTAGTTCAAGAAATGCTATGGAGATTCAACAACCAAACCCCCCAATAGGCTTACATCCAGGTAGAGGTAGGTGGATATAAATCCAAGACCTGAAACGTAGCGCTAAGATTTTACACGTAGGTCAGAATATACCCAAAAATACATAGATACTAGACCTTAAACGTAGGTCCCCGAAAATAATAGTAAACCCATAACCGTGAGCATAGGTCATAGACCATAATCGTAGGTCCTACACACTCAACGTAGGTCCTAAACCTAAAAGAGAGGTCCAACGCCTGACACGAGCCTTAGACACGTAGGTCCTAGACGGTGAAAGTCAGTTCCAGACCTTATACCGAGGTCCAGCACCTAAAACATAGGTCCTAGACAACGGATATAAGCCCTAGACATTAAACGTAGGTCCTAGATACTACACGTCAGTCCAACCCATACTTTGCACTTGAGCATATATAGGCAACAATATTTTACCTTGAACTTATTGCTGGTGGTTTGTGTTTGTTTCAACGAGTTTTCTCGTTTCGACTTTAATTGCTTTGAAACCACTTCATTCAAATCGACACTGCAAAGCACACATACTGAACGGCATGAGCTCGGCAAGCAAAAGCCAGCCCACCATCATCCCAATGCATGTGAGAAGCAAATCAAGACCAGGGCGGGGCCATGACAAGATACCACAAACACATACATATTCCCAACCCAAATGCAAAGCAGCATGGAAAGATGATACGATGTGACCGATCGTCGCCAAACAATTGTTGGTCTCTGGGTTACGGAGTAAGCGGACCCTGCTGGCAAAGCACACATACGCACACGAACCGATAGGCCAACAATTAATGTGAGGATCTCCCTTCAGACATAAACGGTTTTGAATATGTCTCCAAGGACCTGACATGTTTAGTTACTATGCTACTATATATGAACCCATGCACCGCGTGTAGCAATGTGTGTTCAAGCACTCAATCCTAGTGCGCCTTTACAACGAATGTTATACTCCCATTCCAGATGTAACACCCCAACGCAATAAACAAGTTATTAAAAGGGTTGCGCTCCCAATAGTCCCAATAGTCCAGATACTAGGTCTTTTGACCCAAGGTGGGTCCAAGGGCTTGGTGGTAGGTCCATGGACTCAGGGTGGGTCCAAAAGTCCATCCTTCCGGGAATGCTCGGTAACTGCAACGCAATGGTGCTTCAGTGCACTCACAAAGACCACCTAACTAGAGCATTTAAAGACGGGGGGATAGGTGGTAGGTCCATGGACCTAGGGTGGGTACAAGGGCTTGGTGGTAGGTCCATGGACTCAGGGTGGGTCCAAAAGTCGATGCTTCCGGCAATGCTCAGTAATTGCAACGCAATGGTGCTTCAGTGCACTCACAAAGACCACCTAACTAGAGCATTTAAAGACGGGGGGGTAGGTGGTAGGTCCATGGACCCAGGGTGGGTACAAGGGCTTGGTGTTAGGTCCATGGACCCAGGGTGGGTCCAAAAGTCGATGCTTCCGGCAATGCTCAGTAATTGCAACGCAATGGTGCTTCAGTGCACTCACAAGACCACCTTACTACAGCATTTAAAGACGGGGTGGTAGGTGGTGGGTCCATGGACCCAGGGTGGGTACAAGGGCTTGGTGGTAGGTCCATGGACCCAGGGTGGGTCCCAGGGCTTGGTGGTAGGTCCATGGACCCAGGGTGGGTACCATAGTCGATCCTTCCTGTAAGCTCATTAGTTGCAAGGCCTCACAAAAAAGGTTACACTCGTTCCTAATCAAATAAAATAGACAAACAAGGGTCTTTTCTTGTGCGCACATATCAATCCCGCGCGGCTTGCGTCGCTTTGATCCGGAATTAGAAACCCTTTTCCTTTTGGTTGGTGTATCCGCATCAACCTCTTCTTGTTCTTCATCCTCCAGCTCTCCTTCCCCCTCCTCTACACCTTCTTCCTCATTTTCATCAAACTCTTCCTCCTCATCCACCTCTTCACCCTCCTCATCCTCCTCTCCAGTGCCTGAGTCCTTGTCCGGAACGCTGAAACCAGGTAACGATTATTAACGTTTTACAGCCCCTTTAAAAGAAACAAAGTCGGCAACTAATTGGGAAATACAAAGTCGGAAAGCTACCTGGCCTCCAAGTCTTCCTGCTCCTCTTCATGACTCCTCAACTCGCATGCCAAACAAAAATAATCCTCTTGCGCTTTCAAAGCCACTCCCTTTGAAAACCCAGGGTTACCACAAGTAGCGTGCATTGCTTGATCACAGCCGTCGCAAAAGTAGATCTGATTATTTGCACGTTCTTTCTTCCCACATACATTGCAAGCGCACGCGGGATCTTCCATGTCCTTAACCGTCCAGATACGCGGACCGTCCCCTCCAAACAAGGTGCTCAACGTCATAATTGTACCACAAAACAGTTGGTGTTTTCTAGTTTCTAGCTTTTTGGTTTACCAATTCACGCTTAATATATCCGCATCCAACACAATTTATACTCAAAATGTGTAAAACCTAGATAAAACCTAGATAGACAACGGTCGCAAACAAACAAGTCTTCCTTTACTTATCGTAGATAACAAGGTTCAAGTACCGCACAGTAGGTGGGGTACTACGGTCTACTGTACTATCATTGTGCCATGATGTGACACACCGTCCCACATGACGTCTTCAGAGTGTCTTTGAATTTCTTGGAGTTGTCTTTGATTCTGATATGACACCACTGTTAAAGGTGTCATGCTGTCTTCGCCCTGTCTTCGAAGGCCTTATATATATATATATATATATATACCTACCTCATTATTATGTACGAATGTACTACATGTATGTAAACATACAGATATACCATATATATATATATATCACACACACTCAGTTAGTCGATTAGCTGAAGGTATTTTTGTGCTGTGTTTTGTTTTTAGATGGTTGCACTCGAAGAGGAAGATTCAGAGATTCCTAATATCAACCCAGATCCTTCGACATGGTTTTTCGACATTCTTGGTTCATATGATGCATTCAGCCGGTTTAAAGTCCCGAAATGGATCGTTGGTTATGCCGACACACAAACCAGATATGACCAGATAGGCTACTATGACAACATCAGTCGTATGAAGCCAGACATGAGCCGATTTAGGGATCCTGCCAATGAGCCTCGGGAACCAGAAAATGAGTTCACAGAAGATAATCCTCCGATGGTTTTTACAGATCCAGATACAGATTCAGTCCCAGCACCAGCTCCACCTAGTTTGGTCCCAAAGGTGAAAATGACACCACCTAGGGAATTCAAATCAGGACAGGACGCAGAAGTCTGGTTGGACACGGTGGACAGATATTTCCAGTTCACCTATCCAGGTGTCAAGGATAAGGACTTGATTACAGTGTTTCTGACTCTTATTCAGAACAACGACAGACACTATTTTCAGGTCTTGGCACAACAACCACATGCCACCTATGAAATGGTCAGACAGACATTCCTCAGACAATTTGGTAATCCTCACAAGAGATCAGTAGCCAAGAAACACCTTATGGCACTGACTCAAGGAACCCAAACCTTTGCAGATTATTTGCGCACATTCACATCACTGGCTTCTCTGGCAGCGGTTGATTTGAATGATGTGCTAATAAAGGATAGATTCGTCACCAGTATGGATCCAGATCTCCGCAGACAGTTCCAACTCAGATTCCTGACAGAAGAACAAAGGAACAATCTGTCGTGGCAAGAAACCACACAGATATTGCTTGATTTGAATTATGTCATTCACTCAAAGCAATCAGAAACCCTTCACTATCGGGGTCAGAAGGAACAGTCGTCAGGAGGTCCAGCCAAGAAGGATAAGGATAAAGGACGTGGCCAGAAGCCATATTTCAGATCCAACAGAAATCGGAATCAAAATCAGAGTGGCAGCCAGAACTCCAATCAGAATCGGAACAAGGGAAAAGGTGGAAAAGGCAAGGGCAAAGGAAAAGGAAAATCACAGAATCCTCAGTCTTGCAATCGTTGTGGTCGTGTTGGTCACATCGAGAAGGATTGTTATTCCACCAAGACCCCAGATGGAAAGGAGATCAAGGGTAAGCCACCAGCTCAGAGTCCTTTCCAGAATCGGAGACAACAGCAGCAGAATCAGGGTGCTAAGGATGGGTCCGGCAAACTCATCAATACGATCAACACCTTGGTTAAGGAACTGAAGAGTCAGCACAGCATCAATGCAGCAGTTGCAACTCCAGCTCCAGTTCCAGCTTCAACTCCAGCTCCTCAGGGAAACTCTCAGGGTACTGCACAAGTACCGGTGTTGAGAGCACCCCGAGGGTAGATCAGCCTGAAGATGCCACTGAAGCAAGTGGCCGGGTTGAGAGTATCTCAGAAGAAGTCCTTTCCAGTCTGACATTGCAGTTTCAGCAGATGGACACTCCCTCAGAGCACATCGCACAGATGCAGTCTCAAACAGCACAGCTGAAATCACAGAAGAAGCTGTTGTTGTACAAAGGGAAAGTATATGGACAGAGTACTCACATTTTGGTAGATCCAGGAGCCACATCGTCTTTCATTGACAGACAGTTCGCTGCTCAGCTTGGTATAGCACCCGCAGATTCTTCATCGTTTTCAGTGGGATTGGCTGGAGGTAGCCAACTACCATGCACATCCTATCTTCCCAAGGCTACATTTACGCTGGGTAAGTATAAGGATACAGAAGATTTCTACATCATTGACATGAAACCATTCACTGTCATTCTGGGTCAAGATTGGTTGGAGAGGAGAAATCCACATATTGACTTTCAGACCAAAAATCTGACGATCACTAGGAAGCATTCATCAGGCTCCAGTATTCGCACAGTATTGTCCAGAGTTGAACAGACTCCAGGCTCAGATGACCTTCCTGAAATGGAATTGGTCAGCGCCACCACCATGAGAAAGCACCTTCGTCGTATTCGATCCAGTGGTTCGGCTGAAGAAGCCGTACAATAGACACTCATATTTAATGAAACAGAGATCTGGCTCCAGCCAGCCAAATCACTAAAATCGTGACCCCCCCCCGCCAGCGCCAGCGTGCTAATGAATTCGTTCATTAGAAGGAACGCGATTCATGAGCCAGCCAGCGCCATTCGTTATCTTCCTCAGCCTTACAAACTGAAATTTTCGAGAAAACTGTGTGCTGATTTTTCGAAGTGATAAAATGGACCCAGCGAGTAGGCAACAGCTTAGAGAGCTTCACACGGACATGAAGGACGGCATACTATCACAGTCTCACTACGAAGAAGTGCCTGCAATTGCCTAATGCCATGTACAATAATTAGCCATGTGCACCGCGTCAAGCTATGCCAGCGTCAATTCCTTATTTTAAGATTGCCGAAAGCATGTCAGCCAGCGACGGCCTTCCTTATTTCGGACCTCTTCCTTATTTTTTTTGGTCCAGCCAGCCAAATCACTAAACTCGTGACCCCCCCCCCCAAAACGCCGGCCGGTTCCTTAACGGTGAATTCTTTAATACCGAAAGTGCTTCATCAAGCTTATCTTTTCTTTCTCTCAGAGGTCGACGGTCAACTGGTCTTTACAGCATCAGACACAGACACCACTATGGAAGACCCCGAGGTCACAGCAGCACGTGATCAGATGAGAGAAGACTTTTCAGACATATTCCAGGAGGATCTTCCAGCTGGTCATAGGCCAGAACGGTTTGAAGGTGGTTATCATCGAATCAACATTGAACCTGGGCACAAGCCACCATCACAGCCAGTACGTACCATTCCAGTACCCATGATGGAAGAGCTCAAACGACAAATCATCAATTATGTCGACTTGGGTATCCTTCGTCCGTCATCATCTCCATATGGATGTCCTATCATTTTCGCTCCTAAGCCAGGTGGGAAGTGGAGGATGTGCTGTGATTATCGAGCCCTTAATAACATCACAATTAAGGACACGTATCCATTGCCACCACACGACACCCTACTTGAACAGCTAAAAGGTGCACGATGGTTCAGCAGATTTGACTTCAATCAGTTTTTCCATCAGATCCCTATACATCCAGATGACATTCCACCAACAGCTAAAGTCCCCACAGATGACGGTGAGATCACACAGCTTCGCCACATTCTCCTTCATGAGTGCCACTCAGCCACTATTTCTGCTCATGACCCCAGATTCACCTCCACATTCTGGCAGACACTGTGGAAATCTACTGGTACGAGATTGTCCATGACGTCCTCACACCATCCACAATCGAATGCAGCCAATGAGAGGAGCCATGCCTTCATCGAGGATATCCTCAGGTACTTTTCAAATTGTTGATTCATGATTTGATTTCACCATCCTCTGGTTTATAAACTGATTAGATAGGTGGTTTTTTTTTTTTCATCCACAGGTGTTGTTGCAATGATACTTCAGCCAATTCGTGGGAGGACAAGTTGCCTATGGTGGAGTGCCACGAGAACAGACTCGAGTGTAAACAGCGAAAACGTGTTTCTGATGTTGTGTATACAGGCGGATATTGTGTACACATATATAGTGTGTACAGGCGCAACGAAGTTCGCGTATATCGCATATCAGCAATCGCACCAGCGACCATTTGATATATACAGCTGCGGAGGATAATCACGCGGCATAATCCGAACATCTACACAGCATCTCAGCGACCGACAGCGACGACGAGGTGTGCTCGCACACACATCGCGCACATATTCTGTGATAAACTGTACGGATGCGCAATGCGCGCATCATTGTACGACATGCAGGAACAAGGCGCGCGTGTAAAATATGAGCATCAGCAATACTCGTCATTCGCAACGAGAATAGAGAAGCGCTAGAAACACAGTGCAGGCGCACGCATGAATGATGCAGTATAGCGCATGTGCGCATGCGTGATAGCAGTGCGCAGTCGCATTGTGTGGCTGTTATACAGAATGATACTGTTGGATATACCCCTAAGACCCGGGATATGTTCACTCAGTGATCGTTTTCTCAGAATGTAATAAAGTTGCTAAGTTAACCCGTTATATGGGCATAAACAGTTAGGGTTCTGGTTCGAGTGACGGTCATAAACACTACTACGGGAAGAGTCACAAAAGTAAGCGATGTGACAATTCCAGCACACCACCTAGTGTGGCGTGACCGGCCAGCCGAAGTGGAAACCTGTGAACAAACACCATCTACAGCGGTGGAAATCCAGCTCTAAGGGAAGGCCTGTCCTTTCTGGCAGGGCTGTTCCCAGTCAAGAGTTGCAAAGATTAAACCGGCCCGTGATCGGACCCCTCTGCACATACAGCTACGGTCAATCTCACTGTGCAGGAGCGGCATGATTAACTTTCTAGCCACTAGTAGGCGGTTGCACTGCCGTGCCAGCCCGCAGCACAGTCATAGTGCCGCAAATTGAAGTTGCCGATGCCGTGATTGAATCATTCGTGGAGTCACAGAAGAAATCTGAAATGTCTTGATCGCCGTGCGAGGGACCTTCCCCCTCCTCCTCGTCTGTAGTAGGTCCCGGTGAATAATCCGGTGACGGTGGAGCATCCCAGTGCAGCGGTGGAGGAGGCGGGTGTACCGGGACATAAAGCCCAATGTTCGCATTATGAAGCCCCTGCCGAGCACGGTGTCGGCCGTGCCTGCGCGGTGGAATAGCAGCCGGTGCCGCAGTGCCCAAGCCGGCCTCGCAGCATGTCAAAGCCGTAAAAGTTAATGTAGACGTGCTTGCGGTTGCCTCAGCAGCACCACCGACCTCCAGGCCGGTGTGGCCCGGTGCGCATGCCTCGCCAAGAGTCGCAGCTGAGAGTGGCGCCGCGGTGGCGCAAACACAAAAGAGTGCACACACCATCACAACAATTGCCGAAGAGCGGCCAAACCCCCAAGGCGGTGTACCGCATCCCTGCCGAGGTGCTGGAGGCTGCTGAACCGCATCCTCACTGTCAGTAGGGTCATACCCAGCAGCAGACTCGTCCACATCGCCGTCGTAAGAGCCAGCCTCCGACTCGGCGTGCATGTACCGCATCGCCAAGTCCTCCCCCTCAGCCGTGATCGAGAGTCCCCCCATCTGCGCGATCTTGTCCGCAAAGCAGAGGTCGGGCTCGTGCGCGTGCATGGGGTCCACCGGCATCATGACACCGTCGTCGGACGCCTCTGACTCGTCTGGGTAAACATGCGTGATTGCCGCCGGCGGTGGAGCCGGCGGTGGGTCCTCCCGGACATGTGTGCAAGCGGCAGCCGAGATCCCGCTCGCAACACCACCTACCGTGAAGCCCCCCATATGAGTGACAGGCTGGCAGTAGGGAAGGAAATCCTGCAACGCACCGTCCTCCCGGACCGGCTCGAGCCCGAAGGCACATGCCGAAACGCCGTCGAGCATCTCCGGCCTGCCTCCCGCCAGAAGGCAGAGTGCATCGAACCGCGCGCCGTCGTGCTCGTCCATGGCCGTCTGAAACTGCTCCGCCAGCAAGTCGTTCTCGATGTCACCGAGGGAGAAGCTGTGGAAGCTTCCCCCAGCGCCGTGCTTGCCGCCATTCGGGCAGTCGCGGTGCCAGTGGCGTGCCTCCTCCTTCTTGCATGTCGAGTTTTGGCAAAACGGGATGAAGTCGCCGCTGCCTTTGTGAAAGGCAACGCGCTTCCTCCCCTGCGACTGCGACCAGTTCCCCCCAGTCGGGAGGTCACCAGCGGCAAAACGAACACCGGAGCCGCCCCCTCCGCTGCCAATCTTCATCTTGTCCGCCCGCGGGGTAAACCCCTTGCCGTTGACCTTGTCCGTCAAGATCTTCATCTGCCGCTTCACGTCGAGGATGATGGCCGTGAGGTCGGACAGCTGCGAGCCGTCACCGTCAGTGGCCACGGCCGCTGCGGACTGGGTGGCAGTGTGCGTACCGGCCTGGACGTGCCGAGCGTAGCACTCGATCACCCATTGCTGCATGGTCAAGAGGTCCACGGCCGCCCGTTGCTGATGCGTGAAGAGCCGCGACACCACCGGCGCGTAGAACGTCGGATCCAGCGCCGTGATAAACAGCTCCTTCACCTCGTCATCGTCCAAGGTGTTCCTCCTCCTCGCGGACCGCAAGGCTGCGTTGAAGTCCGTGACGGACTCCGACGGGTCGGTGTAGGCCTTGAAACGGACGCCAAGGAGGTCCGATGTCCCCTGAAAGGGTGCACCGGAGTCCAGCAGACGACGTGCGAATTCCAGTAAAACCCGCTTGCCGTCCATCGGGTGCAGCGTTGCAGATGCCTCGAGCCAGTCCCCCGCCGGAGAGGCGGGACATACGATGAGCTCGAGAGTCGAAAATAGCAGTTTGTTGGCCTCGGAGCGGACGGCCAACGTGGAGTCCTCCAAGTCGAAAAGCGGCGCAAATAAAACGTCCTGTGCCTCGAATGCCTCCTGGAGGGCAGGCACCAGCTTTGCGAGCAGCACCTGAGCGTTGGACTCAGTGCCGGTGAACCTCTCATGTTTCTCACGGAAACACTTCCGGATGACGTGCTTCGCTACGCTCTCGTCGAAGCGCTCACGGGTCAGTGAGCGAACCCCCGCCAAGAAAACTGCCTGGGCGGAGTTCGCAGCCGGAACACCAGCAGGTGCCGGCGTAGCCGGCGTGACCGAATTACGTGCGGCAGCAGAGTCGAAAATCGTCGCTAGAGAACGTCGGCGTGACGCCATACTCGAAGTCAATCTAGTCGCAACCACGATAAAAGAGACTGTAGAGACGAAGTGAGGGAAAAATGGGACGAGGTACGGAAGGAGCGGCGGCCAAAAGTCGTAATGCGGTTGTCGAGGAAAGCAAGGAAAGCTGCGGCGTAAAAATATTCCCCCACGTGCATGGGGATGCAGATTGACGCGGCCAAGGAAAGTGGTGTCGGATCCGACCAAAATTTCCAACGTCAACGAACGCGTAGCAAGGAAAATGAAGTCCGCCTCGTGCACAAGCTTCCCGGAAATCCAACCAACCAGACATCAGCTAGGCCATACCGCTCCGCCGCGCCTCTGGTGGAGCCCCTCACTCCATCTCAAGCGTCGTTGTTTAGCCAGACGTGGCTAAAATTCGCAGTGTCTAAAAAATAATGTGCGTGGGTCCAAACCTGTTGGATATACCCCTAAGACCCGGGATATGTTCACTCAGTGATCGTTTTCTCAGAATGTAATAAAGTTGATAAGTTAACCCGTTATATGGGCATAAACAGTTAGGGTTCTGGTTCGAGTGACGGTCATAAACACTACTACGGGAAGAGTCACAAAAGTAAGCGGTGTGACAATTCCAGCGGATGCTGCACATCGGCATTATGATCGTCATGCACATATAAAATGGCGCATATGAATCATCAGATCTTGTCATTCGTAACGAGAAATTCTACGCGTGAGCTGCAGTATATTAGAATGCAGCATGTAGTCGTATAGTACGACTGTGATAATAAAAGATGTTGAACATCGCAGTAACATCGCGCAGCATCGCACTGACATCAAGAATGTATGCGCTGTCAGAGTGGCGATGAGGTCCATGACTGCTGCTGCGCTTTCCTCGCTCATGCGCTTACCCAACTTCAGCCCACAGAACAGGTGGTGCAACAAAGTGCGAGGGATCGCGTATACGCTTGGGCTGACCCCATGCCTCGTGTTCTGGACGCCGAAACTCCTTCCTGCGATGTGTTCTCGTGCTTTCCCAGCACAGCTCTCGCGGGACATGGTGTTGCTTGGGTACACTGCAGCAGGGGTACGGGTAACACGGCGTTCGTCCAGATATGTGTAGGTTTCATGTAGGGCGTCCCATACCTACAGTAAGAGACGGGGTGAGGATCGGGCAAACCCTTCATCACGGATCGCGTGTGCAGCCCTCGCAGTGCATCTCCAGCCGGGTTCTCAATGAAGTAGTATGCTGGATCGTAGTACTCGATGATCTGCCGGGTAGCTACGCTTCACTCGCCGATCAGCCAGCTCCAGGTCCGGTACTCCCCTAGTCTTGGCCTTGCTGTACTCCTTACATGGTGGGCTCGCCCAGATCACGTCGAAATGGTGCCGGGGGTACAGCCTGTTAGTAGTTCCAGTGGAGAATGTCCTCGGTGCATGTTGCTTGCCACTTAGGAAGAATATCCACTGTCACCACTTCGCAGCCGTCGAATTGCCGTTGGAACTGCTGTTCTACAGACCCAGTCCCACAGAAGAGGACGAGGATCCTCACAGGATGTTGCACCGTCGTGAGATGCGGCTGATAGACCTGACTGGCACCCTTACTGTAAACCTTCGGGGTGGGGCTCTCATTGCCATGAGCTGAGCCCTCTGCTCCTGCTGCTGGCCGTGCGTCTCCCTACGCCTCTTTTCTGGGGCCTTCCTCTGCTTCTCCTCATCGGCCTCAAAGGCTCTCAAAGGCTCCAGCCTGCCTCCCTTGCCCTCCAGGTCCTTTCTGGTTCGCCACTGGCTGTGACTGTGTGGCAATCCTTTCCACTTGGTCAACCACTCCTGCACCGACCCGCCAGTCTTCCCGCCTAGATTCCTGAAGCGTGTGCGGATGATGCGCTCTACCTCGCGTTTCCTTTGCCCTTCTACCATTACTGGTGGCGGTACCATCTCTTCTCGTCTGCTGACAAAGTGATTTGCACCTGACTGTACTGGGCTGAGCCTGTCTGCGGTGAATGTGTCATGTACCTTCCAGTGCACTTCCAGTGCAACTCCAGTCTATATGCTGACGGGGCTCCTCGGTCCTGCACTGGTAACTCCTGCTGCCGGTCGCTGTACAAACATTCTACCACTCGCAGAGGTCCGTGCCGCAATTTGCGCAACTTGGGCTTCAGGCCCCTGTCACCAGGCAACGTCAAGTGTTGTCCATCCACCCACACCTGATCATTCACCTTATACTGCTGGAGCCGGTGCCGTGCATCAAACTGCTCCATCATGCGTTGCTGAGCCATTTGCAAACCCTCTCGTGCCGCCTGCAGCTGCTGCGCGAACTGCTTGGCCAACTGATGTGCTGTGCCTTGCTTGTCCGCTGCCGTGCGACCTCCCTTTCTCCTCTTTGCGCCTCCCTCCAGTGCCGCGTCCATGAAGAGGTCCAGCTGGGTTGCTGGCGCGTGTCCGTACACCAGCTCGAATGGTGAGAACCCTGTCACTGCTGACTTGGAGTCATTGATGGCGTACTCCACTGGAGCCACCCACAGGTCCCAGTCCTCCTGGTTCTCCGCTACATAACAACGCAGCATGCGCTCCACGGTGTGGTTACTACGCTCAGCCTGACCATCACTCTGCGGGTGATAAGGGGTGGTGCTGGCTACCTTTACGCCCATCAATCGCATGAACTCCTGTGTCAGGGCATCTCGAAAGCGCGGATCCCGGTCGCACACAATCTTCATCGGGGCCCCGTGCAGTCGCCACACTGCATCCATGAACATTCTGGTCACCACCTCTGCTGAACTATCGTTATACGTCATCGGGACCACGTGCACCATCTTACTCAGTTTACATGTAGATGTGGCGAAGGCATTCACACCTCTCTCTGTCGTGGGGAGACCAGTGACAAAGTCTATGCTCACCACTTCCCACAACCGGCTAGGCACAGTGTGGGGCTGCAACAAGCCTGCTGGGTATCCTTGGCGCGGCTGGGTTTGCTGACAGGTTACGCAAGTCTTCACCCATTCAGCTACGTCCAGGTCCATTCGCGGCCACCAGAATCGCCATCTGACTCCGTCCAAGGTTTTGTCCCTCCCTGTATGACCTGCTGCAGGTGCTTCGTGAGCTTCCCTCAAGACTAGCTCTCTCAGAGGGGAGTCGGGAGCTAACACCACCTGATAGCGTCCTTCCGCCACTCTCCAGATGATGTTACTTACCAGCCGAAAATGCTCGGTGCGGTGGTGCTGTGTGGCCAGTAATTCCTGCTTCAGGGCTGATAGGTACTCACTGCGCTTGTGTTCTGCCCGTAAGGCACGCAGAAACATTCCCGGTTCCGCCACACCTGCCTGGTCCCTGATCTTTGCTGCGGCTCCCTTGAGAGTCACTGCTGGTGATGCTGAAGGTCTTTCTCTCGGAGCTGTGATCTCGTCGAAGTGCTTACGCTGTGGTTTGGCCAATACCACCAAGACGGGCCATGGGATGGGCAACTCCTGTAAGGCTGTACGGTGCCCCCTCTCTTCGCCAGGAGAGATGAACATTCGGTTGGGCTCCCCTTGCTCATTCACGCGAGGTATGGTCTCCACGATCTCCATCCCATATTCTCGCAGCAAGGGCCGCCAGTCAGCCTGCGGGAAGTCAGGCAACAGGAACAACGCGGCTGTGCTCTGGGGGGCGTGCCGGGCCTCTGAAGCGTAGTGCCTTAGGATGTCTGCAATACTCACCTTGGAATCCGAGAAAGGTGGGTTACACCACACCACACGACCCCTCCACTGGTCCTTTAGGCAGTCTGTCCAGAACGTGTCCACCTGCCGGTTCTGCCCCATGAGATCGCAGCATGCTGGTCTTTCTCGTCAAAAGCCAGAATTTAGACGATAAATGTCTACCTTTTTCTTACGGACCTCGGCAGTGGGCAGCTCAACAACGTATTTCGCTCCCGACTGGCTCATGATGCCGATATGTTTATGGTCCGAGAGTTGAATATTTTGTTCATAATATCAGTAACTTTTGTTTTCTGCGGCGAGTTCTCACTGCAACCTCAAGGACGTCAGCTTAAGCGCGTAGGCTTCTCGAAGATTGCGATACTTAATTCACGTGAACGTCATCTTCCCCGCTAGTTCGTTGCATGAGCTATGGCGCTCGGAACCGAGCAAATGAAACTGTTTTGGAATGGTATTGCACTCCTATTTTGGTTTCCGTGTTCTATGTTGGACCTAGGGCGGATGTTTGTTTGTTATTCACGTGTGAACATAGAGCACACGCAGGCTCCGCTGTTCCTAGGGCATCTTTGATGTTTCATAGTATTAGCTACACATGTCGGTAGCTCTCTTTCAGTTTAACTTGCGTACGTTTGTTCACACGCGGATGTTTATGAGCTATCCTAACCACGGTTTGTGGCTGGCTTGTGCACTGCAGATAATTGGTCATCTTAGATATTTCTTCGAGGGAGCTACAGAGCTCGGAACCGAGCAAATGAAACTGTTTTGGAAAGGTATCGCACTCCTCTTTTAGGTCCCGTGGCGTATTGCAGCCCTAGGGCGGATGTTTGTTTCTTATTCACGTGTGAACATAGAGCAGGCGCAGGCTCCGCTGTTCCTCGGGCATCTTTGATGTTTCATAGCATTAGCTACACATGTCGGAACCGAGCAAATCGAAAAGTTTTCGGCAGCTAAGAGTGCCCCCTTTCAGGTTAACTTGCCTACGTTTGCCCACACGCGGATGTTTGTGAGCTATTCTAACCACGGTTTGTGGCTGGCTTGTGCATTGCAGATAACTGGCCAACTTAGATATTTCTTCGAGGGAGCTACAGAGCTCGGAACCGAGCAAATGAAACTGTTTTGGAAAGGTATTGCACTCCTCTTTTAGGTCCTGTGGCGTATTGCAGCCCTAGGGCGGATGTTTGTTTCTTATTCACGTGTGAACATTGAGCAGGCGCAGGATCCGCTGTTCCTAGGGCATCTTTGATATTTCATAGCATTAGCTACACAAGTCGGAACCGAGCAAATCGAAAAGTTTTCGGCAGCTAAGAGTGCCCCCTTTCAGTTTAACTTGCGTATGTAAGCCCTAGGGCGGATGTTTGTCAACTATTCTAACCACGGTTTGTGGCTGGCTTGTGCACTGCAGATAATTGGTCATCTTAGATATTTCTTCGAGGGAGCTACAGAGCTCGGAACCGAGCAAATGAAACTGTTTTGGGAAGGTATTGCACTCCTCTTTTAGGTCCCGTGGCGTATTGCAGCCCTAGGGCGGATGTTTGTTTCTTATTCACGTGTGAACATAGAGCAGGCGCAGGCTCCGCTGTTCCTCGGGCATCTTTGATGTTTCATAGCATTAGCTACACATGTCGGAACCGAGCAAATCGAAAAGTTTTCGGCAGCTAAGAGTGCCCCCTTTCAGGTTAACTTGCCTACGTTTGCCCACACGCGGATGTTTGTGAGCTATTCTAACCACGGTTTGTGGCTGGCTTGTGCATTGCAGATAACTGGCCAACTTAGATATTTCTTCGAGGGAGCTACAGAGCTCGGAACCGAGCAAATGAAACTGTTTTGGAAAGGTATTGCACTCCTCTTTTAGGTCCTGTGGCGTATTGCAGCCCTAGGGCGGATGTTTGTTTCTTATTCACGTGTGAACATTGAGCAGGCGCAGGATCCGCTGTTCCTAGGGCATCTTTGATATTTCATAGCATTAGCTACACAAGTCGGAACCGAGCAAATCGAAAAGTTTTCGGCAGCTAAGAGTGCCCCCTTTCAGTTTAACTTGCGTATGTAAGCCCTAGGGCGGATGTTTGTCAACTATTCTAACCACGGTTTGTGGCTGGCTTGTGCACTGCAGATAATTGGTCATCTTAGATATTTCTTCGAGGGAGCTACAGAGCTCGGAACCGAGCAAATGAAACTGTTTTGGGAAGGTATTGCACTCCTCTTTTAGGTCCCGTGGCGTATTGCAGCCCTAGGGCGGATGTTTGTTTCTTATTCACGTGTGAACATAGAGCAGGCGCAGGCTCCGCTGTTCCTCGGGCATCTTTGATGTTTCATAGCATTAGCTACACATGTCGGAACCGAGCAAATCGAAAAGTTTTCGGCAGCTAAGAGTGCCCCCTTTCAGGTTAACTTGCCTACGTTTGCCCACACGCGGATGTTTGTGAGCTATTCTAACCACGGTTTGTGGCTGGCTTGTGCATTGCAGATAACTGGCCAACTTAGATATTTCTTCGAGGGAGCTACAGAGCTCGGAACCGAGCAAATGAAACTGTTTTGGAAAGGTATTGCACTCCTCTTTTAGGTCCTGTGGCGTATTGCAGCCCTATGGCGGATGTTTGTTTCTTATTCACGTGTGAACATTGAGCAGGCGCAGGCTCCGCTGTTCCTAGGGCATCTTTGATGTTTCATAGCATTAGCTACACAAGTCGGAACCGTACAAATCGAAAAGTTTTCGGCAGCTAAGAGTGCCCCCTTTCAGTTTAACTTGCGTATGTAAGCCCTAGGGCGGATGTTTGTCAACTATTCTAACCACGGTTTGTGGCTGGCTTGTGCACTGCAGATAATTGGTCATCTTAGATATTTCTTCGAGGGAGCTACAGAGCTCGGAACCGAGCAAATGAAACTGTTTTGGGAAGGTATTGCACTCCTCTTTTAGGTCCCGTGGCGTATTTCAGCTCTAGGGCAGATGTTTGTTTCTTATTCACGCGTGAACATTGAGTTGGCGTGTGCATTGCACAAAATAGGGGTTCGAAGCTCCTTCCTCAAGGGAGCTATGCAACTCGGATGAGGAGCAGGCGGTGAAGTTTTAAAAAGGTACTTCACTTCTCTTCACTTTCACTTTCTTTGGCCTATGTGGGCCTTGGGGGAGATGGTAAAGTGTTGTTTTGATGTGTAGCGCAAAGCAGGTGAGGCCATGCATGCGCCTTTTAGATAGGGTTTTCAGACCCCACCCTTTCGAGGGTATCACTGTGTGACATCATAAAACGGAGCACATAGCTATGTAGAGCCGGGTGTGAGGAAAAGGGGGCACTTTTCAAAAGTGAATTTGCCTTTCTTATGCTCCTATGGCGCCCATTCTTAGGGTAGTGGGTAGGGTTCGCATAGGGCGGGACGTGTGCTCCTGCATCGCAGGGTTTCAGACCCCCCCGGTCGGGGGTATCACTGTGTGACATCATAAAACGGAGCACATAGCTATGTAGAGCCGGGTGTGAGGAAAAGGGGGCACTTTTCAAAAGTGAATTTGCCTTTCTTATGCTCCTATGGCGCCCATTCTTAGGGTAGTGGGTAGGGTTCGCATAGGGCGGGACGTGTGCTCCTGCATCGCAGGGTTTCAGACCCCCTCCTTCGGGGGTATCACTGCGTGACATCACAAAACGGAGCACATAGCTATGTAGAGCCGGGTGTGAGGAAAAGGGGGCACTTTTCAAAAGTGAATTTGCCTTTCCTATGCTCCTATGGCGCCCATTCTTAGGGTAGTGGGTAGGGTTCGCATAGGGCGGGACGTGTGCTCCTTGAAGAGATGGCGAGCGGGCTAACTGCATGTTGTTGTTCTCACCAAAGAACTTGCAAAATATCAAAATCGTGTTTCAAAAGAATACAGAAAATCAAGAATCGAAACGAAGCAAACTCAAAGAGATGGGCAAATATTGTTTCAACATCAAAGATTGTAGACACCAAATGTTATTGGATCACTTTGGCGACAAAATCAAAGTGTCACGAGGTTGCAAGATGTGTGACATTTGCTCGACACCAAGTGGACTTGTTTTGACAGAGGCACAAGAGAAACGTGGCAGTGGTATGAAGAGACCTCAACGCTCATCGCATTCATCACTAGAGCCTGGCCAGAGGAAGAGGCGTTAATGGAAAATACTATGTATTTAGTATATATATTTGGAATGTAAGCTTGCACTATATCGCAAATAGCATATCATATTGATAGCGGTAAAGCACCTTTAGAGAAGGACGGGACCTCTCTCATATTGACGGCTAATAGCAACATGTCATTAAGTACCTTTCATGGCATGTGACACGTTGTAATGAACTAGGGGCAAGATGTTCATGGGATTCGCCGCGTCTTTTACAAGAAATGACCTTGAAATGAAAAAGTTATGACATTTTACTTTATTTTGAAACTGCAGATACCCTGTCTCGCTAGCCAACTGGTGATTTTGACACTGGTATCTCTTGTACTGGGAGTTCTAGGCATCTCCTGGACATGCGTCAAGCACTAAACCTGCATTATATAACCCCCTGCTGCCACCATACAAATTTTAGGGGATTCGGAGGACCCCCCCCTGACAAGTACTTCCAGAGTCTCCGGACGCCCATAAGCTCAATCTGCGTTACAAACCCTAAGTAATATTCGCGCTATTTCGGTCCGGAGACTTGGGTTCCAGAGTACAGTTACGTCTATTTTGCTTCGGTTCTTGTAACGACACCGAATACTGGGCAGTAGCCATGTTGCATCAGTGGGGGCTCAGAGGTCGCAGGTGCTTACTCAAGATCTACATCAATATGTATTTTCTCAGGGCCTTTGTCCTAAACAGGTTGATGCTCAGTGATGTTGCCGGTTCGTTCCATGCTTCTGGGCTCGGGACACGTACTTGTCTCCGATGCTTCTTTTGAGGCACACGTTGGCAGAATACTAGTAGTTTGCAAGGCCCCACTTGCCCGCTGAATTTCTGTCGTACGAGGCGGTTTACCCCAGGGCTGCCTAATCTTAAAGACATCAAACTTCCCCCTAGGACTTGTGAAAGCCACCTCAAACTCCTGCACTCCCGAGATCCATGAACTAGATTGGCCCGCAGACACCTCAGAGCCCGAAATCTCAGTATCTGAATTGAAACCTGCATATATGTCCCTCCAGGCATCAGTGGGCATTTCAATTCCAACTGCGTCCATGCACTGGGCAGCAGCAGCAACTTCGGGGGTTTGCACATGCAATTTGGATGGCTTTAGGATCCTGCTTTCAGCAAGGGAAACCTCGCCACCATCGGCATCATCATGTAATCCTGTGCCCCCGTGTTGTTGTTGATTATGTTGCACAGTTGTGGTTGATACTTGTGTAATGATACCCCCCGTCGATTCCCCTTCGGACTGGGATGGCGGCAGGCCGCTGGGTCCCGGCTCCGGATATGGTGCATGCGCAGGATTGGAGCGACGCAGAACAGATCTATGCTGTTGCTGACTGACATTGCAATTGTTGACCGTCTGCATATTCATATCGGAGAGATCAACCCCGAAATCGATGTCTGCTGCTGCAAGCTGGTGGCGATCTCGTTGCATGCGATTGGTGCGCCCTTCAGGCTCTAGCATCAGTGCGGAAGCTTCCTGTGAGGCCTGATACAGTTGGTTGGCAAAGGATTCCCCTTGAAGAAAATCGTGTGCTGGTTTGAGACGATCCGGAGCCCCTGAGGATGAACGGCTGAGCTGGTGGTTGAGCACGAGCGCTGCACACGAGAGAAGCAACATAACAGATATAATGATGACGTGGACCATATAATTTTTCAGCAAGATACCCACGCGAGAGACCTGCGCATCCAGCTCTGATTGCCCATCCTCCTCTTCCCCATCTCCATCCCCCTCGTCACCTGGGGATAACAATTCCACTTCTTCACCTGTGTCGTCATCGTAGCCATGATTATGGCCGCCATCCTCACCATTGGCACCGGCATGATCGGAAATGTCGCTCACTTCATCATTTGTAGCTGTTGGACTCACTGTTGGGCTCTGGCTCGAAGGTGAGAGCGTCAACGGCAGCAACGGCGGTAATGATGAGGTACTCGAAGGAGGTGAAGGTTGCCCGTGGGTGTCCTCTGTAACACTGTTGGACGCATTAGGGAGAAGCGGAGGCGATGGTGGCTGCGACCATAAGGAAGATGGCTGAGGCGGTATGGGAGGGGAGATGGGAGTGACTGCTGGAGGAGCCTGCTGGGGGCAAGGGGAGGGGATATCGGGGGCACGTGGGATGAAACCGTAGGATCGGCACTCCCATCGCTTACGCTGGGCATGTCCACCACAAAATCCGTCAAGTGCGAGCACTTACACTGTAACACATTCGACCACTCACAGCCGGAACCCACAAAGCCCTGCAGTAATTGGTCCCATGTACAGCCAGCCTGATTTCCTGGGAGGAGCACTGCACATGCATCCCCCCATGCGGTATCCTCTTGCGTCACAAAATTACTATTCGTAGGCTGGGCATCAGCCTCATTCACTATAGATGACGCTGATGAAGTACGTTCCAATTTGTTGCTCCCGTTGATGCACCCGTTCAGCAGCCAGGGGTGCTGCATACCCCAGTGACTCTGCTGCAGCTGTGACCCAGTGATAAAGGCATTCTCCGCATTGTCTGCCGCCTCGTCTGCTGCTGAGCCATTTCTTTGTTCTTCCCACATCTCCGGCTCCCGCCAGTATAGCGAGGCATTACGCGGCGCCGGATTCGGTAAGTTGACACACCCACGCGACGAGTACTGTAACTGCTCAGCGTCCCAGAACGCGCAGCGGAGGGGCTTGCCATCATGTCCGGGCATCCACCTTCCATTGATTGCCCCATCTGCCTCTGTATCCTTATCCTCGGCCTCATCACCCAACATCCTTCCTACCGTCAGATTGAGCTCGACCGGGTCTGGAAGTCCCGCTATGGTCATCTCGGTGCCATTTGCATGCAGCAAGGAGACTGAGGTGACAGCAGAGCAGACGTGGTGACACATCCACGTGCCATTGCCATCACCACATCCTGTGGTGATATTTTCCAAGCTGCTGCTGGTGGCTGCAGCTGCCGACTGGTTGCTGTGCGGATCGCTGCTGATCACGAGGAGGCGCATGGCAATCTCCTCACCGGCCTGCGCATGCAGGATGTCACGTATCGTGCTGGGCAGCAGCAGCTGTGTGGTTGGCCCAGTCCCCGGGGTGGACATCAAGGCGTCGAGGAACCTGACAAATACGCACCACTCCATAAGTTAAATATGATAATGTCATCCCTAGCCCCTCATCCAACCCCCGACTCCTTTCTCCACAAACCGCTAGCAAAAAGCCACACCAATCTCAAATTCGCCGCCATATATCAATAAATGTTAGTCACTGCTGCATCAGGTGTTATCAAATGCTCAGCAGCCAATAATGTGATAGCCTTGTCGAATGTGTGATTGTCTGGGCATAGCGCATTTCCGAGCGGGCAACCTAAATGTGGGAAATGCCGTACCTATCTGCGGTGCCTCCCACCTCTGCTAGGCTGTCACGCTGCACGCGCAGCTGTAAGTGCTCGGAGGCGGCCTCAGCCGGCTCCTCCCCGGCCGATAGGTGCAAGAGGAGAGCGTTGCCAACTCCCTGCAGCACTGCGAAGGAGCTTGACGTGGCGCCATCCATTTCTAGCCCTGGGGTGATACTGCTTAAGCCATCGAGGATCTGCTGAGCAAGTTGCACGGTCATGCTCACACCACTTTCTCCTTCTGCCGTCCCCATATCCACGAGGGCTGAGTACACCTCCAGCACCTGCGGGGAGCAGTGACCGCGGGAGGGCGACGGTCGTCACTGGTTGGTGTGGGCTTTGTCCAAATCGTTGCACATACAAACCACGGTGCTCACACTGCTTCATGGTGGATGAAGCAGCGCAGCTTATATCAGCTTGAATCAGCACATTCCCAACATCATGGGCGCCGCCAGTCACTAAGCTCTTATCCTTAGCCATCCGATGTGTCGCCCGAGGCTCAGTCCAAACTGCTAAAACAAAAACAGCACTTGGGCGCGTGAACTTATGTGAACCACGTAAGGCGAACACTATGCGAAACGCTGGAGAGTCCATACATGCATCTGGCCTATCCTCGCCTGAAATCCGTGCTGTTGCCCGGGTAAGTAGAGGCCGCACAGAAGAAAGATCCCCTGCGATGATTGGCCACGCCAGCGAGGATTCTCTGATGTTCACTGACGCCGGACGATTGTAGCAGGCCATGCACACATGCCACGCGTGCGATGCTGCAGCAGTCTCATCCGCCCACCTGGGGCTAACGCGCATCAAACTACGCAACAGCAGCACGACGACGGAATCGCGCTGCTGACAGGCAAGTGTGTCGCAGGAAGGCAGGGTCTTAACCACGTATGCGTTATGTCAGACCTGCTCTCGCATCACTTGTGAGATTTCCTCTGCGGGGCAGTCCACCAGCGTGTGCACGACCCCGGCCACCCATGACTGCGCGGTGCTAGATGGAATGAGCACGCCGTATGCCGATGCGACCACCGCCATCATTGCCTCGCGCTGCCTGCGCCGCTGCAGCGTTGCATTTGACTCGAGCTCCACCTCCTCACCATTACTGCCCGTTGGGTTCTGACACAAATCAAAAGCATACCCGCATTCAGACGCCTCTAGATGTTCATTTGCGTGAGGATATTAGCATTCGACCGTCAATCCGTCCTTGCTGCATCCATGCTGGGCCGTTTTCTTTACCGAATTCCACAAATATGACACAAACGGCCAAACACCTGACTTTCTGTGAATGTTTTGATATTAAGGTTCCGGAGAAGCCGGCGGGAATTCGATGGCTACAACAATTGGCACCGACCGAGCTCCGAGGCTTGGTAGGGTGCGGCACAGACGAGCGCCGCTTGGTATGTGCGGGAGCCAGAACCCTTGCAGTCGTACTCGCTCAGCAATCATACAAAGCCTCAGCTCTGATCCTCAAAACAAACTCGCTCAGCAATTTGCTGCAACCATAGATTTCTTGTTGGTGAGTATTCTGCTTTCAAGAGTTTGCAATCGCACATATCTAGAGGGTGCGTGCACTCATTCAAGGGTCAGGATTGACTTTATTTTCGTGATCTATCAGTAACAATCATAATTGTTACAATCGTTGAAATCAATTCGATAATCCAATTGTTCCGCCCTTAACACTGTCGATTTTCTCGGAATGTGAAAGTGGACTTACCATACTTTTGCAACTCGAATCCGATTGTATACCAACAGTTAATCAGCCAGGCGAATGCATTGAAAAATCACATATCGATTCTGACCCTTGCACTCATCTGCAGAGCTGGGGAGGATGGGTGTACAGTAGGACGCGTTCTGGCATCGGGCAGACGATGACTTCGAGAGGGGCAATTTAAGATTTTCTTCGCAAGACCGATGTGGCCGCAGCAAATCATTGAGCTGGTCTTGATCTGTGTGAAGGGCTAGCAAGTTGTATCAAACACGATGCGGTAGGAAGTAAAGGCTGTCACGTTTACACTTTTAGATATCCATAAAGAATATAGAGAATTAATTGAGCTTTACATTTTTACAGATCAGGCACCAGCGCGCCAAAAGATGTACGAAAGATGATAAAAGATCGGTTCACCGAGGCACTTGGCCTCTTTATTGCGCAACAGATGAGAAATCTAGGAAGAGTCACAAAGTCGCCATCGCACTACTGATCCTGTCACGAATCCCGATTCTCGATCAAATGCTGATGACATATTTTCCTACTGACGTAGATGACAGAATATATTTTCTCAGATTTTCTCTAGACTCTAGAAGTCTGTATTTTACTGTGCGGGAACGCATGTGCGGCCACTTATTCAGTGTGAATATGCATGCAGACCCGCTTAATTATCGCATAGACCCGCATAGGAGCAAACAAATTGTTAATGCCGGGTCCATGCGATGTGTTCCCCAGGGGTCCACGCGAGGTCCATGCATCGCATGGACACACAGGAATGTCTGACCATTTGACCCATGTGGTCCCTGCCGGTGCTGAGCGGCATCGCATGGACTGGTGGAGACGGTCCATGTGAGATCCGTGTAATTTGAAATCGTATGGATCCCTCACGAACTTGCTCAGGAGAATGTCTGACCATTTGGGGCATTTGAGGTCCATATCGGTCCATGTGGGGTCCATGAGATTTTTGAAGCACACGGGAATCTGTCTGGAATGATTCTGCGGGGATACTCTGGTGCAACCATGGATTTGTTGTCAGTACCAAACGTTAATTTGTTATCCGAAATCTAAATAGTGTAAGGGAAGTACATGGAAGTTATTGAGAGCTAGGGAAACGTATATGTCCGGATCAACCATGAGCACAAGCCGCTCCAATAAAATTTCCCGTTTCCTGAGATGGTTGCTGGAGAAATTGTCGCGGACCTACCTGCTTATTCATTGCATCGCGGCCGCTGCGTTGCACGCCAGCGCTACCGTCACCATTGTTGCTCTCTGCAGAAGGAGGACGGCGCCCCTCGCGTTCCACCGCATAGCGCCTCAGTCGACTCACGGTCTCAGAGTGAATGATAGGTCAGCCGTGCATTGCGGTGACTGCCGGTCGAGCACTATGATTTTCCAGAATGAACCATTGACCCCAAATTATGAAAGGAGGGCCGCGCCAAGAAGCATGTGTGCGTGACGCCTCGAAGGAAATTGATCATCGCATGAGGTGCCCTGGTGTCTCAAACCGAGCACCAGCTATACATTACCAGGCCGGCACTCACTTGTGAGGCTTCTATTGACAATCGGTGATGTACACCACGCCGCCGCATTAGTTCATGGCGAGAATCCGTGGAAAGAAATACAATTAATGCACGATTGGATGCCATGCCCATAGATAGGCACCGATGCATGCCTACAGCACACGGTTGTGTTCTTGCTGTAATGGGATACATCAGCGATTGACACTCCGTCCATTCTTTGCGTAGTAGTTGACACTCCACACATTCTTTGCGTAGTAGTTGACACTCCATACATTCTTTGCGTAGTAGTTGACACTTAATACATTCTTTGCGTAGTAGTTCTCGACAGCGATCCAAGGAAAAGGTGCCCGCGAAGGCTGACGGGCGCTTACCAGGAGCTAGAAGTGAGGAGGATCCAGTGACCGCGTTCAAAGCATCTGCCGCACGGCCATTAACCAGCAACATCTCACTGTCATCCATCACCGCGTCGACGTAGTCCAGTTTGGCTTCCTCGCTCTCGAATGATGGCGCCATCACGGTTATATTACACAACACAAGCTCAGCCTCGCCCTGGAACCGGTCCTCGACTTGCACCGCCACCTCCACCAAGGACCCGAACTCCTCCAAGCCGCCCTCTGGCAAAGTCACCTTTGCAACCTGCATGGCGAGATCAGCACTCTCGCCCTTTCAATGATCAATGACGCGCTTCCTCATCCAAGGGTCCACATCATAGTGCCAGCAATATGAATGTATGCGAGTCAAAGCCAGTGCGCCAGTCCAACCACCCTCAGCACTGCATGAGCGCCCCCCTGGTTGATCACGTCGTTTTCAAAGGTGCAAAGCCGTTGCCTGTGCGCCAACAATTGGGAATGACGCAAGCGACAACCTTAATCACGACCCTGCAAAACAGGGAGGTCCCAAGTGCCGCTGTTTTGCATTTGGAGCATTTCGAGGTACTTTGACGATTTAGGGTAGTCGAGTACTGGGGCATCACCAGCTGCGGGGAGACGCTGCTGAGGGACACCTTGCCACTGCTCGCATTGCTGCCAATTACGCGATAGCTGAAGCTCGCCGCCAAGGGCAGGTCCTCCTCCTCCCATCCACTTGTATTTAATGCAAACTCAGTCTGCAGCGCCGTGCCCTCCACCGGGGTCACCTCCAGGCGCCCGTGCTTGGGGGGACTGTTGACGACCACTTCCAAGCTCGTGCTCCCAGTGGCGCCCCCCTGCTCCGCCTCGAGGCGGAATATGTAGCGGCCACCCTCGCTGAGCACCCTAGGGTGCAGCACAAGCGTCCCCGCTGCTCGGCTAGACGATGCCAACACATCCTCCGTGTTGTCCAGGTCTACATCACCGGCGCCGCTGTCCGCCACTGGACTCGCAGACCACCACAAGCTGACTGCATCCACCGCGACAGTCGAGTTGGCGCTTCCAGCAAAGATGGTGGATTGCAGCGTCAGCTTTTGGCCCGCGTTCACCTTACCCACCAGGGGGGTGATCACGGGCACCGGCGAAGCGCCCTTCGCCACGGTGACGGTGGTGTACACCTCAGAGGCGCGCGCAGCCTTGCTGACGGTGAGCTTGAAGATGTGATGCCTCCCTGCTTCGGAGCCCTGGCAGAAGTGACCCCGCGAGGCAAAAAACCTAACTGAGAAATCTGCGAGCTTTGCGGAAACGCGCCGTGAAGCAGGTCGACTCAACCCAGGGAGGCATCCAGGCAGGGCGCCGCGTTGACGTGAACCTCTCATTGGATCTCTTGTAGGGCTGGAGCTGGGGATCCGGTGACGAGAGAGAACCATGGAAACGCGGAGTCTCGTTGGACACACAACAGAGGCTTCCTACTCACCAGCCTATGAGTGCAGAATCTACCTCCGCTCTCACTGGGCGGGGGCATGGTTTGATGAGTGGGTGCAAAGGGAGTCCAGGATCCTTCACCTGCAGATATATCTCCAGCGTGGCGTTCGTGAGGGAGGATGGCAGCAGGGTGCTGTCACGCTGGCGGCACTGCTCCCCGCTGTCAAGATAGCACTGCCAGTGAAAGCTGAAGGGGGACGGATCGCCTGCTGGGTCGTGAGACACGCTACCATCTAGCACTAGCAAATTATCCTCCCCAATGGTCGCGCCTCCGCCACGCACAAGAGCCTGCAGCGGCTCCTCATCCACGTACAAGGCAAGGCGGGTGGAGGCACGGACATGCGCTGCTGCGACCATGCGCGCCGCCAGCTCCACGCTATAGGACGCACGCGCTGATAGAGTGCCGGCAGGCAGGCGTAGTGTGAGGGTATTCGCACGGTTGGTCTCGGCGGTCAGCTCTAGGACAGCACCGGTGGAGCTGCTGCCGACCCACTCAAATCCGAGCCCCCCCGAGTTCGTACATCCCTCCTGCACCTCCCCTACCTGCAAGACAAAGTCCCATGCCCCCCCGCTCATTCCCTTCCCATCAGAAACAAACTTTATGCAGACGCATGACAGTGGAATGAGAAGGACTGCTGCTGTCACAGCAGAAGTTAAGAGGGCTAGCTTAGAGGGAAAGGGCTGTCCATGAAGGTGGCAACCAAATGGCAGATCGTACTTACAGTTGCAACCTTCAGCTCAGTCGTTCAATAGCGCAAGCAACTACTGCCACGGAGGAAGGATGGTCGAAGGGATAAACTGAGGAGGGATGGTCTTCATACCTGGCCGACGATCTGCACCTCCTGGCTGGTGAACACAACACCATCCACCACCGAGGAGTCAACGATGCTGACCAGCATGCTGCATGCCTCGCACACCGTGCCGTTGCCGAGGTACCCTTCAGGGCACGCACCGCAGGTGTGGCCGTGCCCGGGCGCCGCCACATCAGAGCACTGCGCGACGCTTCCATATTGATCGTGGAAGCAAGGTCCGTCAGCGCACCCATCGGTGTCGTAGCAACCGGTGTCACCAGTCCCGGAATAACCATCCGGGCACACGCCGCAAATCGTCAGGGCACCGTCTTGAGTGCAGGTGGTGAGAAGGTCACAGCCGCCGTTGTTGTCCGCGCAGTCGCTGCTCGGCACGCAGCCCGAGATGCCACGGCCCTTGTACCCCTCCGGGCAATCCGTGCATTCGAAGTCACCGGCCACGTTGACACACAACGTGAGCGGGTCGCACAGAGAAGCGCTTTCGGAGGAGGCGCACTCATCCACATCGGCGCATGTCGTGCCGTCACCTGCGCCACCCAGGGTGCGAGCTCTATGTGTGATAGATGTAGCAGCACTCGGAGCCACTGCTGTGCACGGAGAGCGCATCCTCTGTACACCTTTCGGTGCTGGTGCTGGTGCCGGTTACGGTACACGGCACCCACATAATCATGGTCGTCACACAAGCTGCATCTCAGTAGAAGGATGCTTATTGTGCGTGCAACTAGCTAGATTGCACGATTACCTCATCACTACTGATGATGGATAAGCGAATACGTTTATTATACAACACACATAATTAAAAGGTTTGGCTCTGCCCGGAACACTCGCGTCCGCCTACCCATGCATCTTATCACCACGCCACATGCGTCGCTGCGAGACAGACGATTGCAGCGCACAGACAGGCCACCACAACAACGTGCAGTCCAGCAGTCCTCTCTTGGATCACCTCAGTCTCCTCTCATTCCACGGCTGCAGCGTGGCTGGCGCACCTTCGAATCCGCTCGGACACTCTGCACACTCCGCGCCATCTCCAGGTGCAGGGACGTCCGAGCACACCACTCCCGGGTAGCAGGGATTCGGGCTGCAGCCGTTGGTCTCCTCGCACACGGTGCCGTCGCCATACACGTCAGTGTGTCCTGCTGGGCAGCTGCCGCACACCCGGCCCATGGGAGCCCCGATGTCCGAGGTGCAGGATACTTGGAGGTCACATCCACCGTTATCGCTCCAGCACGCGTTCTCTGCGCAGGTCACGCCGTTGCCGATCATCCCGACGGGGCACTCGCCGCATGTTGCGCCTGTGCCTGGGGCGGGCACGTCCTCACAGTGTACACCGTCATAGCACTCCACCTCCATGCACCCGTCCTGGTCCACACACCCGGTGGCACCGGTGCCGGTGTAGCCCTCTGTGCATTCCCCGCACACCACCTCACCGCTGTCTTCCGTGCATGTGACGGTGTCGTGGCAGCCGCCGTTGTCCACCTCGCAACTCGTGCTCAGGATACAGCCAGTGGCTCCGCTGCCAAAGTAGCCGCTCGGACAATCCCCGCAGACATGACTCCCCTGTGACCCTCCAACCATTCACGCCCCTGCTTCATCTCCCACACATAGATTGGGCAACGGAGAGCATAACCTTCTGTGCTTTCCGTGGACCAGGGCGAGACGGTCAGAGCGAGGCATGACCCGCTCCCCGGCTCCCACCGGACAAATCGCTTTTTGGCGTGTTTGCTGTTTGCTTGCTTGCTTGCTGTGCGTTATTGAGCAATGGAAGGAGGGCCTGGACTGACACACCGTGCCGGTAGTGCATGCTGGTGGAGCACTGAGTGAGGGGTGGGTGGGGGAAGAGACGGCGGACCGCCGTGGGCACTTACCTCTATGTTTGTACATGTAGTGCGGTAGTCGCAGTCCCCGTTGTTCACAGCGCACTCGTCCTCGTCAGCACATTGAGTTCCGTCCCCGATGTAGCCCTTCCCGGCCGGCAGGGCACCCCTCCCCGAGCATCTCAGTGAACGTGCAGGAGCTATCCGCAGCAGAGAGAGCCCTATTGAGCCCTACTGGTTACCTAGCTAGTGGGGTCTCTGCTTTTCATGTTAAGCATTGGGTTGCGATCCAATGCTGTCCTATACGCGACAGATGTAGGTCCATCATGTTGCTAGGCGTCGGCGCACTGCCACATCAGCAGCCGACAGCATGACTTCGAGCGTTGGGCATACTCTCAGAAACCATGGACAGTCAAAATGATGTGATGCGAGCCTCTGCACCCCTACCTTTATATCGTAGTTTCCCTATATGCTTGGGGCGGAGAGGGCCGTCTTTGGCGGTACACTCCGTGCATACTCTGTACAACTCTGTATACGAGTGTATGATTGTGGAGAGGCATTGTACTTCAGAAGTGTACAGGCACCATCAAGGGGCTAAGAGCCTGCTCGATGCGGTAGCTACGCCGGGCCTGGAAATAGCTTACTGGTGACTGGCTGCGAAGATTGCGCTCCTGGGGGCTGGACACATTGGAAGGAAAGAGGAGGCAAAGAAGATTTTAAACATTAGTTAGACCGTGATGACTGCTAATAATACTAAGAAAAGTAGAAGCAGAAGTGAGGCGGGGAAAATGCATGAACATATACCGAGAACAAGAACACAAAGAAAACACACAAGCTATCGGACGCAACGGAGACATGATGAAACTGCACAACACACGCAACACAGAAAAAGACTCACACTTTGACGCACCACCGGTAAACAAACAAAAAACCACATTAGAAGGAGATGCGCATGTGAACATCATTAAACCCAAGGCAAGAAAAAAAGAGGATGCTCGAGCCATGGTTGTGATATATAGTTGTTGTGGCAGTAGCAACTCTACGAAGGAAGTTTTATCAGCGGACAGGCTAAATAAAAACAGAATGATGCCTTTAACTAAAGAAAGGCAGCAATGCGGCAATGAGATAAGAGACGAAGCCTGCTTAGCATATGGAGAACCACAATAATAAAAAATGTACAAACGGAAGCTAGGCCTAACAGACCTACGGGTGCTCGACAAAAAATAAGAATCACCGGATCGTATATGAAAAATAGAGACTGGGCGGCAAGGCTCGGACGCTCTACAACCCGCGCGCCTTCGACTGAACACCTGCTTCGTCGACGGTTGGATACATAATGTCCAAGCAAGATGTCCACCATCGAGAAGTTTCTATCAAACCGAAAACATCGAATGGCGATTCCTGTGGCACCATGTGGCCACAGTCTAAGATAGGCTACACCGGGGATCAAAGGATTCAACCCGCACTTATAGGCACTTCTCCGGATTGTCCGGATCTCACTCTTCTGCAGAACGCGGAATCCTGTGCGCCTAACTGGACCACCTGGGGGCCTGTAGGTGGCTTATTCTTGGGCCGACTCTTTTGGCACCGTATGCATGCGTGCATGGTCTTTCTTGGACCGATTTCTCTTTCATTCATTTGTTTGCAGAATGCACTGCACATTCAGAAGCCCGATAGTCCCCCAATGGAACTCAAGCATCCGGACCAAACACGGAGCATAAGAAAATACAATGGGGAATTCCACAGAAAGGCAGCTCAAACTCCGCCGAAACACGCCGAAGAATGAGGTATTCTTTCTCAGACCTGCGGACAGCTGCCGCACATGACGCCGCCTCCTGGTGTCGAAGTACACGTCACCGCTGGATCGCAGCCTCCGTGGTTATCAGCGCATCGGTCAATTTCACATGAAATACCATTCCCCGTGTAACCCTCAGGGCAGCTGTCGCAGATGTAGCCAACTCCAGGAGCAGCCACGTCCGTGCACTGTACACTGGAGAAGCATGGAGTGCTGCTGCAACCGTCTATGTCGTCGCAGGTTACACCATCTCCCGTGTAGCCCTCGGGGCAGCTGTTAAGACTGACTGGGATCGATGAGGCCGATTCGGATGTCAAAACTGGTACTGGGGGTAAAGGAGAGGATGGCAGGGGTAGCGATAGGGGTGGACCGAGTGAGGATGCTGATGGGGATGAAGGAACGGGCGATGGGGGCGGAGAATGGGTGGGAAGGTGAACGTGAGTGGGGATGAAGGAGAAGGTGGGGGCGGTGAAGGAGTGGGGGCTGAGGGCGGAGTGGGGCGGTGGAGGTTGAGAGGGATGTCGGTGGGGGTGAGGAGGCGGGCCAGTGGGGGTGAGGAAGTGGGGGCGGTGGGATGAGAAAGATGGTGGTGGAGGTGAGGGGGATGGCGGTGGGGTTGGAAGGAGTGGGCGGGGGTGGGGGATGGTGGTGGGGGGTGAGGAGAGGGGTGGTGGGGGTGAGGAGAGGCGGTGGGGTGAGAGGGGATGGTGGTGGGGTTGAGGAGAAGGGCGGTGGGGGTGAGGGAGAGGGGGCGGTGGGGGTGAGAGAGGGCGGTGGGGGTGAGAGGCGGTGGGGGTGAAGGAGGGCGGTGGGGGCGAAGGTAAGGAGAGAGGGACCATAGGAGGGAGCAAAGGTGGTGGGGGGGGAGGTAGGCGAGTGGATGGGCGAGAAGGTTGGATTGAAAGTGGGGAACCGCGTCGGTGTTACAGTTGGAGAAGCGTTTGGAGGGGAGGTCGGAGATGCGGTGGGAAGAACCATAGGTGAAGTCGTTGGAGAGGAGGTGGGTGATGAGGAAGGATGTGTGGTCGGTGATGTGGTCGGTATTGTAGTCGGTGGCGTGGTGGGGGGTGTGGATGGAAGAGGTGGTGGTGGGCATGGTATGGGGGTCAGGGGTGACGGTGGGGTGTGCACCACGGCTGCCGTAGTGACTATGCCCGTGGCTGATACGCTCCCATACGAGCTGAACTCCGAGCTCGTGAAGATCGAGCTTGTGTTGTTTGCCAGCGTGGACTCAAACTGCTCACTCAACACAACGCCCGAGGCAGAGATCTCAACACTGGAGCCCACCAATACACTGGAGGATGCGATGCTCGTGATGGTGACGGCGCTGGAGCTGACAGCGGCGGAGGCGGCCATCTGCGCTTTGAAGGAGGCATTGAACGAGGCGGCCCAGGTGGAGTTGGCAAAGCTGGCGATGTCCAGCTCGGAGAATGCGATGCTTGATGATACTACACTCACAGCGACAGAGCCGGGTGCTGGTGGCGGTGGAGGCGGGCATGGGCATGGTGGGCTGGGAGAAGGTAGGGACGCTGCTGGCTCAGGAGTCGGGCTGGGAGTGGGACTGATGGAAGTGGGAGCCACGGTTGGTGGCACCGTAAGTGGCGAAGCTATGGGAGCGGAGGTGGGAGCCACAGAGGGCAAGCTGGTGGTTGGGGCAATGCTGGAGGGGGCTGTGGTAGTAGGCGAAGACGTGGAGGGGCCTGCCGTGTTCACCGTCATGGACGGTGGGATGGTGGAGGGAATGACTGTGTGAAAAGAAGTCGGGGCAAGCGAGCTAGGCGAGGCTGTTGGTCCCTGTGTGGGCAAATCCGTTAGAGGGGTTTTGGTGGGATGAAGGGTGGACGGAGGGTAAGTGCTTGGCGCCGAGGTGGGTGATGATGTCGACGGGTGAAATGTAGGTGGCGTCATGGTTGGGAAGAAAGTTGTGGGTGATGCTGATGGCACAACTGTAGTGGGGGCTGTGGTGGGGCTTATGGTGGGCGACATGATGGGGGATATGGTCGGGGAGGTACTGGTGGGTGGATCTGTTGGGGATGTGGAGGGGACGATGGTGGGGAGTGAGGTCGTAGGAGAAGAGGTTGGGGATATGGTGGGAGGTGTGGAGGGCGTAGATGTCGCGGGAGCTGATGTTGATGGCGAGCTAGTGGGTGCTGTGGAAGGAGTGGGTGTTGTCGGGGATGCTGAAGAGGGAGCTTTTGTTGGGGCGCGGGTCGGGGACGAGGTTGGATGTGCCGTGGGCATGATGGTAGTGGGTGCTGCTGAAGTTGGTGAAGTCGTCAATGGAGATTCTGTGGGTGAAAGAGAGGGTACTGATGTTGGAGGGTTGGTGAATGGTGAGGTTGTCGGCGCATTTGTGGGGGTGGCAGAGGTGGGTAGCAGTGTGGTGGGAGGAGAACTTGGGGACACCGTAAAGGGGGAACTCGTAGCAGGCGAGATGGTAGGAGGGATGGTCGGAGGTAAGGAGGGACCATAGGAGGGAGCAAAGGTGGTGGGGGGGGAGGTAGGCGAGTGGATGGGCGAGAAGGTTGGATTGAAAGTGGGGAACCGCGTCGGTGTTACAGTTGGAGAAGCGTTTGGAGGGGAGGTCGGAGATGCGGTGGGAAGAACCATAGGTGAAGTCGTTGGAGAGGAGGTGGGTGATGAGGAAGGATGTGTGGTCGGTGATGTGGTCGGTATTGTAGTCGGTGGCGTGGTGGGGGGTGTGGATGGAAGAGGTGGTGGTGGGCATGGTGTGGGGGTCAGGGGTGACGGTGGGGTGTGCACCACGGCTGCCGTAGTGACTATGCCCGTGGCTGATACGCTCCCATACGAGCTGAACTCCGAGCTCGTGAAGATCGAGCTTGTGTTGTTTGCCAGCGTGGACTCAAACTGCTCACTCAACACAACGCCCGAGGCAGAGATCTCAACACTGGAGCCCACCAAGACACTGGAGGATGCGATGCTCGTGATGGTGACGGCGCTGGAGCTGACAGCGGCGGAGGCGGCCATCTGCGCTTTGAAGGAGGCATTGAACGAGGCGGCCCAGGTGGAGTTGGCAAAGCTGGCGATGTCCAGCTCGGAGAATGCGATGCTTGATGATACTACACTCACAGCGACAGAGCCGGGTGCTGGTGGCGGTGGAGGCGGGCATGGGCATGGTGGGCTGGGAGAAGGTAGGGACGCTGCTGGCTCAGGAGTCGGGCTGGGAGTGGGACTGATGGAAGTGGGAGCCACGGTTGGTGGCACCGTAAGTGGCGAAGCTGTGGGAGCGGAGGTGGGAGCCACAGAGGGCAAGCTGGTGGTTGGGGCAATGCTGGAGGGGGCTGTGGTAGTAGGCGAAGACGTGGAGGGAGCTGTTGTAGTAGGCGAAGACGTGGAGGGGCTTGCCGTGACGCGCGAAGACGTGGAGGGAGCCATGGTAGTAGGCGAAGGCGTGGAGGGGCTTGTCGTGGCGGGCGAAGATGTGGAAGGAGCTATCGTAGGGGAAGACGTGGAGGAGCTTTGGTCGTAGCGAAGCTGTGGAGAGGCCTTCCGTGGCGGGCGACGGCGTGGAGGCTGTTGTAGTAGGCGAAGGTGGAGGGCACTGCCGTGGCGGGCGAAACCGTGGAGGGCTATGGTAGTGGCGGGGACGTGGAGGGAGCCATGGTAGTAGGTGAAGATGTGGAAGGGGACAGCCTGCCGTGGCGGGCGAAGACGTGGAGAGGCTATGGTAGTAGAGGCGAGAAGACGTGGAAGGGGGCCTGCCGTGGCGAGCGAGACGTGGAGGGAGCTATGGTAGGGAGACGTGGAGGGACCTGCCGTGGCAGACGAAATGTGGAAGGAGCCATGGTAGTAGGCGGGCAGTGGAGGGAGCTATGGTAGGGGGAAGACGATGGAGGGGCTTGCTGTGGCGGGCGAGACGTGGAGGGAGCCATGGTAGTAGGCGAGGCGTGGAGGGAGAAAGCTGTGGTAGTGGCCCAAGGCGTGGAGGAACTATGGTAGTCGGCGAAGACGTGGAGGGAGGGCTGTGGCGGGCGAGAGCGTGGAGGGGCTTTGGTGGCCGGCGAGAGCGTGGAGGGACCTGCCGTGGCGGGCGAGAGCGTGGAGGGGAGCTATGGTAGTAGGCGAAGGCGTGGAGGAGCCATGGTAGTCGGCGAAGACGTGGAGGGACCTGCCGTGGCGGGCGAAGATGTGGAGGAGCTGGTAGTCGGCGAAGACGTGGAGGGGCTTGCCGTGGCGGGCGACGACGTGGAGGGAGCTGTTGTAGTAGGCGAAGAGGTGGAGGGCACTGCCGTGGCGGGCGAAACCGTGGAGGGAGCCATGGTAGTAGGTGAAGATGTGGAGGGGCCTGCCGTGGCGGGCGAAGACGTGGAGGGAGCTATGGTAGGCGAATACGTGGAGGGAGCTATGGTAGTAGGCTTAAGACGTGGAGGGAGCTTGGTAGTCGGCGAAGACGTGGAGGGACCTGCTGTGGCAGGTGAAGATGTGGAGGGAGCTATCGTAGGAAGACGTGGAGGGACCTGGCCGGGCGGGCGAAGACGTGGAGGGAGCTATGGTAGTAGGCGAAGACGGAGGAGCTATGGTAGTCGGCGAAGACGTGGAGGGACTCTGCCGGGCGGGCGAAGACGTGGAGGAGCTATGGTAGTCGGCGAAGACGTGGAGGGGCTTGCCGTGGCGGGCGACGACGGAGGGAGCTGTTGTAGCAGGCTAAGAGGTGAGGCGGGCACCGGCCGTGGCGGGCGAACCGTGGAGGGAGCCATGGTGTAGTAGTGGTGAAGATGTGGAGGGTCTGTCAGCATGGCGAAGACGTGGAGGGAGCTATGGCAGGCGAAGACGTGGAGGGAGCCATGGTAGTAGGCGAAGACGTGGAGGGAGCTTTGGTAGTCGGCGAAGACGTGGAGGGACCTGCTGTGGCAGGTGAAGATGTGGAGGGAGCTATCGTAGGGGAAGACGTGGAGGGACCTGCCGTGGCGGGCGAAGACGTGGAGGGAGCTATGGTAGTCGGCGAAGACGTGGAGGGACCTGCCGCCGCGGCCGACGACGTGGAGGGCGCTGTGGTAGGCGAGGGAAGTTCCACCATGCACGTGCCAGTTCCAAAGTCTGCCAAAGTCCCCGTACACCCGGCATTACCAGTGATTATCATCAAAGAGTCCGGACCGTTGCGCAGCACATAACCTAACCGGCAGCATAGATTGATGACAAATGCGTGTAGTACCTCCAATTCTTAACATGCCTGTCATCTATCCCACTCCAAATATCAAGCACCGGATTGGTAGGCAGAGACTGGCAACGAAGGCAGGTCTTGGACACATCCCCAGACGTGCTCAGCGATATGCATGGCATGCACATATTAAGGAGATGGGCGAAATGCGCACGCCAAGGTGTGCCCATACAATTGAAACTTAACAGGGTGATCTCGTGAGCCGTGCCACACAGCCTGGGTCCCACTATTCTTGTCCATATCGTCACCTTTAAGCACTCTAGGACTATCAGTTTATCTGGGGCTATCACTTTACAGACTGCTCAATCCACCTAGTTGCAATTTCTTATTCGATCATTTCCATAAGGCAAGTGCACAATCGTAGTACATGGCCATATGAAGTATGTACACATGGCTAGTCGCTTATGATAACGGATCTTCACCATCTCACCAGAGATTTCAGTGTCTGCACTTGCAAAGGGGTTCTCATTCCTTCTGTACTACCAGTAGGCATATTGTAATTCCTTGCAGCTTGTTGATATAAGAAGCTACATAACGTAGCAAAAGGCAAGAAGATGCGCCTCCTGGTATGATGCCTATACCCATTCAATGTTGATGACGCCATGCATGGTAGGTCATGCAATCGCCAGGATTGTATATCAAGAAGCGGGATGGAGGACAGGGAAGGTGCAGCGATCGCACCAGGTGTCTCGGACAAGTCCACATGATAGTAGTGCCAAGGTGCTGTGGTCACGTTATCGTCGCTCGTGGGCGCATTCATCCTTGCAGTTGAGTCCCAAGGGTCGATGGCCGCGGGTGCAGCTCGAGGGGGAACTGGTGCAGCGGCCGAGTGCCTGGCTAAGGTCGACACCTCGCCCTTGGGGCTCGTCATGAGGCTGAGAGTGGACATGTGTCTGCCGGACCCTGACTGGATGACTGAAGCTGAGATCACCTGCCCGGCGCTACTCACCTGATATACCACCCCACCAGGACATGGCACCCGGCACCCACCCAGTGATCCAAATGGTTGCCCTGCCTCTCCGTCTCGCATGGGGCATAAGCGCTGTCAGCAGGCTGAATACCAACAATGAACAGATAGCAGTCAGCGATGCATCGATGGCAATCGCCGATGTTGGTATAAAACGAGCGCACATACTCTCGTTTGGACAAGCGTGCTACAGCCACGTGGCGACATTTCCCAGCGCCACTGGACCCGGAATCCTCCTGCCCAAGCCGATCCTTCCGGGAACCCTCGTCGTGGATTTGAGCACGCAGCTCATTATCCACGAGGTGCACAAAGCATGCTTCACCGCACACTGTGCCTCGCATGCCTTATGACGATGTGATACGAACATGCCGAGTGTTGCCCTCATACATGTCGCCCCAGCTTGCAATGATCGATTCACGGATGATTGGTGCCAGATTCCTGCTCTGCACGTGGTGCGTGCAGGCCGCGTTCGCTGCTCTGCACGTGGTGCGTGCAGGCCGCGCTCGCTGCTCTGCACGTGGTGCGTGCAGGCCGCGCTCGCTGCTCTGCAGATGCCGCACGCAGGCCTCGCTCACTACTCCACACGTGATGCAAGAGCACATCCTATAGCAGGCACCCTCTTCATTCTGGGAGTTTCATTATAGAAACCATGGGCATGCAGATAGAGTGCGAGCATTAGTTATTCTACGATCAAAGGCGTGAAAAGATGGAAGGCTGCTGCAGTCGTGGGAATCCATGGGAAGTGGTTCAAAGCGTATGCTTGGTGGGAACAGCAGAATCCAGAACACTCGGAACTTGGAATCGGTATCTGCATTCGCCAAAACATGTTCTACCGCAGCAGCGTCAGTCATGCTCATCTCGTGCAGCATGCATGCGATAATGAGTTCAGACCAGTGTACCTTTGTTTCATGATAGAGGTCAGACCATACATGCAGTGCAGTGAGTGTGACGATGTGTACTTATCCTTCGACTTATTCCTTTGGCACCATGAGGCCATAGAAGATCAGCTGCGCTATATATTTATAGATTATGGCACCATGAGGCCATAGAAGATCAGCTGCACTATAATTATACCCACACCAGGGGCCAAAGGATTCAACAAACACCTCGAGACACGCATCCGGATGTGTGTGGCTTGTCCTTGTACCGACTCCTTTGGTGTGTGCGTGTGTGTTTATCCTTGAACCGACTCCTTTGGCATCCCGTAGCCGCAGAAGACCGGCTGCACTATGTACCCACGCTGGGGATTAAAGGATTCACCACACACTTCAGGGTACTTGTGTATGCTGAGTACTCCTATTTCAATACCGGATGTTGTTGTCGCCAGAGTTCACCGTCAGAGACTGGTGTCCGCCTGTGTTGTCATTGGCAATTAGAATGCACTGTCAGAGAGTCCTGTCTGAATGTACTGTCAAAGTACACTGTCAGAGAGTCCTGTCAGAGAACACTTTCAGAGAGTCCTGTCAGAATGCTCTGTCAGAGTACACCGTCAGAGACTCCTGTCAGTACACTGTCAGGACTCTCTGACAGAATGCTCTGTCAGAGTACACTATCAGGATTGTTTTGCTGTCATATGCATGTCGTGGTTACCGCAGATCCTGTAGATGACGAATGAGGCACTGCTCAATCAGAAACATTTCATGGAATGTGAAGTTTGCAGTTGCACATGAGAGGCAGCATGGCCACACTTCCTCCCACAAGCCTCTCGTGTTTCTGTATCGAGATCGGTGCAGGGAGTGCCCCCCCCACGGGATGGAAGCCGACTGTAGTTTACTGCAATAAACCCATCACGAGCAGTGCTGCGTCATGACAAGTGGCATTCATGACAGTGATGGGATTGAGAGACTGCAGTATGGCTGAGTGCACTTCAAAGTATGCCTAAACAAATGACATGTGTACAGATTCACACAGCAAATGGCGCGAGATCAGCCGACAAAAGCCAACCCATATCATCCCGTTAGCTTCTGAACTACTCTCAATAGAGAATACGTTCACTGCAGGTATGTATAGGTCTTGTTAGTATTGCTACTGCTACTGCTACTGCTACTGCCACTGCCAATTCTGCAACAACAACAACTGCTCTTGCTAAGAATACACCATAATAACTGCTGCAAGTTGATAGAACTGAAAGCTAGGTGGCAGGTGGCGCTAAATGATTGCAGGGGAATCGAGCAGCATTTAAGGAACACGCTGCGGCCAATTCATCAACCATCAAACAAGCAATCGCCCTGTTGAAGTCAGGTGATTCCTCGCAGCTGGCACATCTGGAGCCGTCCAGAGCAACCTCTGTGGCTGCGCACGCTAGCGCGTCCATCAGAAACAGATGGTTCTCATGCGCACGTCCCTCGCTACGGCCGCTGCACCCATAAAAAGGTGCCCTGGCTATTAACCTGCCACGCACCCAGGAACCCCGCCCCTCCCCGAGGGCCTCACCATGCCTGGGGCCAGGGCCCCGCTTGGTCCCTAGTGGAGCCTCCCAAGTCCACCCCATGAGCGTCGGAAATATTCCAACGAGCGTCCGGTGACCGGACAAGGGCGAGGGGTACGGATAGGAGAGACTTTGCGGGATCGGGAGGTCTGAGGTGTTTGCTACCTTGGTTGTAAACATGTCGAATTGACCATGCCCTTCGGTATTAGCCAGCACATGAGTGCCGAATGTGATTGAGCTTGATGAGAAGCTGCCAGAAACAAGGATGTTGCCCGTCCTCCCGACGGAGACGCTGGCGCCATAGTCGTCAGCGGTTCCCCCCGCATGGATAGCCCACACGGCCGTGCCATTGGCAGCCATCTGGCACAACAAACACGCTCGAGCCCACCTTCCGACGTCACTCCGCCAGTCCCGCTTGCAAAAAGCATCGCACCGTCTTTGCAAAGCGCAGATCCCTCAGGTGTGCACTCGTATATGAAATTGACATCTGCACGCCAAGCTGCGGCAGGATCAAGATGGCTTGCACCGGTTTGCACAGATCAGTTTTATATTGAACCTGGTGCATGTCGTGGCGGCCTGGGCAGTGAATTGCTATTCGTACAACCCAGGATGAGCAGTTGTCGAGAAGAGGGGCTGATGTACGGAATGGGTTAACGACCCTCTGGCGTTGCGGCTGAGAGAGGCAACAACGAGATCCCGGCCTTTAGTTTTGCTGCACGGCGGCACACGCACCTTGGTGATGAAGACGTCCGCCCCCCCGAAGCTGGTGAGGACCTGGGCCCCAAAAGTTTTCTGAGCGCTGAAATACCCGGTGACAATCACCGCCTCGTCATCATCCATTGCGTTGTCGGTCACAATACTCTGGTACACTGGCTGTAGAGTGCCATTGACGGAGCAGTCTGGTGTCCAAAAAGCCAAAAAGCCGAATTAGCCATCAAATCTAACGAAGTAGTTCGAAGCTCACTTCTCTTCAACCTTCCACCTTATCACATCTATCATTCGTGAGCAAGACTCCATGCTTCATTGTCGATTGCATCATACACGCTCACTGCTTTGAGTACGTTGACCTGATAACTCCCTAATCAGGCAAGGGCACACCCTAGAAGGGCCCCACTCGCCCGCTAAGAAGTCAAATTCCAACGTCGCTTGTGATACCCGACGGTTCACCCACGTTGTCAGCGTCACCAAGTGGGACAACACATCATCCACAAAGGCAGTTACTGATTTTGCAAGGAGGAACGCGAGCAAAACAGCGTGGCACCTCCATAGGTGCCCCACAGTTCTGTCCTCGTCCTTGTTGTCAGGGTTCGGCATATGTAGCATGCTTTGATCATGTGTTCCACAGAGCCTTTTGAATCAAGATCCGCGCCGAACCAAACAAGAAATTATATTATTGCTTATGCGCACCGCACACGCGTGTAGTGCTTACGCAAGTATAGCTGCGCCTCTGAGCTCCAAGCGACAGCATAAGCATGGAAGCAAGGATCACTTGGCACTTAAGCTTAGAGGCTGCTTCGTTGCATCAGCCGCTCATCACCTTTGCCCCATAGGCCTACTACTGCGTCACACATATGGCACGGTGCGTCACATGAACAGCTGTAAAGGCTCAGTGTTCAGAGGCATATCGCCGCTAACAAGCATAAGCACAGGCACGAGACAATCTTCAAGTTATCGTCTAGAAATCATTGTTAAGATCGCATGCTTCGGGTGCCCAAGGGGTTAGGATACGGTTTGGAGGCGCGGGCAAGGCTGCAAGACTACCTGCTCCGGTGACTGCATCACTTGCCTGGTCCCTGCACGCTGCCACGTCGAACTGTGAGCCAACGGTGGAGCAGTGCTCACTTGCTTGGCTCAGGAGGGCACTGCAGCTGGAGTCGCAGCTCTCCGACTCGGCGTACTCTCTGGCTTGTTGGCAGCACGCCAAACGCAGCTGCGCCGAACCGGGCGTGGCATCCGCAACCTCCGTGCACGTGGCAAGCCAGGCAACTAGGCTCGAGGGGCACTCCGCACTGGCATTACCTGCGTCCCCCCATGCCAGCACCAAGAGGTCAAACGCCCGATGCAAAATACCGCGCGCGAAGGATACTGCATTTTATGCTCAGCGCTTGACCACCAAATTTGGGGCTTCCATTCCCTTAGGGATAGAACTTTGAAGCCCTATACCCAACAAAACAATGTATCTTCCTGGCCGATTACAGCTATGCTGCCAACCTGGTGCACTTACAACATGCCAGTGTGAAGTGATCGGGTTGCGCTAGTGAAGAGGCGCAAGCTATGGTGCCTGAAGCAGAAGTTTCTGTTCCAGATCACTGGCAAAATAATGAGCAGATGTTTTGCTCGAGCCATCGTCATACTAAAACACAAAATGAAGCTGCATATGCTTGACGGCACGATTGAGTGTGCCAAGGGCATGGCTAGAGCACCTTGCAGGCATTAGGGTGTGCTCATTGCGGAATCTATTGCATTACACAATAAGGCAGGCAGCGAGCCCAGACAGCTCAGCCAGCCATTTGCAGCATCTGGCCTTGACGGCCACAAAGGTTTGAGGCCACACGCGACTGGAAAAGAAAGGTAGGAGACGCTGAGAGAGCGCGTGGAGAGCAAATTTGCCGCAGACCGCACACTGAGATGCCGCCATGCATATATATAGTTATTGGTGGGGATGCGGCAGAGCATACTTGGGCAAAGGGCTTGGTAATAAGCTCGAAGCGCTTCCTCCGGGCAATCAGCGGAGCAGCCACCGGAATGAAACATTTCCACGAAGTCGTTGCACGTGGCCGCATTCGCTCCACACATACAATCGCTGTCTGTGTAATCGCTCTCACTGTCACTGTCACTGTCACTGTCACTGTCACTGTCACGGTCAGTGTCTTTGTCGATGTCACTGTTACTACCACTGTCACGGTCAAGGTCGCTGTCGATGCCGCTGTCACTACCGCTGGCAGTGTCAGTGTCAGTGTCAGTGTCAGTGTCACTATCAGTGTCACTGTCCAGATCGCCGTAGCTGTAACTGTCGCTATCACTGTCGCTGTCACTGTCACGGTCAGTGCCTTTGCCGATGTCACTGTCACTACCGCTGTCAGTGTCGCTGTCAATATCATTTTCAATACTGCCGTCGCTGTAACTGTCGCTATCACTGCCGATGTCACTGTCAGGATTGCCGTAACTGCCACCTCCACCTGCTGGCAGAATAAAAGGCTCCCCTTGACAGCCTCTCAGAGCACCATGGCGCACTTTAATCCATACCTCCCTGACACCGACGTGCAGGACTCCAATATTTCAGGTGGCCGTCAAGACCGACCTTGTCACTGTCAGAGCACTTACCAGTACGTCACGTTCATAATCATGATTTGACCAGGATCACTCCACTTACTCCAGTAATGTATACTCTGACGGTCAAGCAGTGCACTGTCACTTACAGTCCATTACAGTGGACTGCAGCAATTCTACAACGCCGATCAAAGCCACACGCTTTCATCACGCCGAATACGATGGATTCTCGCCACCAAACAACGACGAGACGATGAGCGATGCTGACCAATCACAACATTATTATATATGTTTGGCTTATCCTTGAATCGACTCCTCTGGCACCCCGTAGTGACACAAACCGGCTGCACTTCGCAGGCATCTTCCAGAGGTGAGATACATGGGGCACCAATGGTCTGGATACGTGTGGCAGGCGTCTTCCACAGGTGATATACATGGGGAAGCGGCAGTTTGGATGTGTGTCGCAGGCATGGTCCACGGGTGAGACACATGCAGAAGGCTCACATGAACAGCCAGATCGTTTTGTGCCAATGCCCGAAATTGCATTATCTTCTCACAGCACGGATCCTTCATGGGTGGAAGAGCAACAAGATTCGTCACTCACCAATCTGCACAGTCTCGACATACAACTGTCCTTGAAGGAAGCTCTCACACACTTTAGTTTGATCGAGCATGAGATATCCACTGTGCCAGCCATCGCCATATGAGTCGTAGCAATTCACCACTATGTCAGTGTTGGCCGGCAGACAACATTGCTGCGTGTACTGAGCATAATCGGAATAAGACTGTGAAGACTGGCATTCATGGCCCAGGTCCCATGAAATCTCTCCTCCGTATATCCGTGTAACCGTTGTGATTGTTGTATCCCAGCAGAGGCCTGTTGGTGCTGCGGTGGCTGCAATCCCATTTGTTATCCCCATCCCGCATGCACTCACTAATCCCGCATGCACTCATTCATCCAATGGTAGCTCGCAGCCAAACACACGCACTGATCGCCATGAAGCCTGCCGACATCAGCCAGCCCACCATCATAGTGGATGTGAGAACCATTATCCAGGAAAATGTCAGGGCTGTGACAAGATGACACGGATGCGCGTACAGCACATCTCAAACCAAATGCAATGCAGTAATGATGGATGTATGGATCACGCACTGCCACACAATCATACATTTTGTAACATTGCGCAATTTTTCGAGCTGCCTGTGCATGTCGTATCTGGTGGCACCATCCCCGGTGGCTCATAGTGTGAATGCATGGTGATGAATCGCCTGTGGCGAGTCGGCACAAGCACTCGGCACAGCCTGCCTGATGGACACTAAGCTATGCTTGATGAGTGAGAGTTTAGCAGTATGGCGCACGGTAGACATACTTGCAGTGGGCGGTGCTGTTATCAGCGCTGCTGTGAGCTGCATGCTTGATGACATAGGCGAGGGCTCGGCACTACTCAGAGGCAACCGGCAGAGGGCAGTCGCTCGGATAAGAGTGCAGAATGGTGCCCCATCACAACAGGTGGGCGGTCAGACTTTATTTGTAATGAAAGTGGCAAAATGCTTTGGACTCTTATCTGTGACTGTGTAATATTGGGTATCAATCGATATCTTGTAGTGATTCCAGCATTGTCGATACAAAGATCTCCACTATTGCAGAGCATGAAATGTGGGGGTAATGAACGGCCGACCTGTTGACCGGTGCAAATGCATCAATGATGTCACCACCCCCGAGTTGGGATGTCAGGTTGATGATGAAATTTCATTTTCGATCACACGATCCAGATAGACTTGCGATGTGTTGACAGCTCGATCAATGATGAGGCCTAAGCAGTGCAGAACTTCGGACAAACGCATCTTTTCACCATACATCACTGATTGGTGATGAATCCACGTGTTTGCCAGGTACGATTGAACCGCCAATCACGATGACGTATGTGAGGTGCAAGAAAGACGCCTCATGACGGAACTGCGTGGCTACCAACTCCCCTACAATCTCTGAGGTGATTTTTGCGCGTGTGCAATCAAACAAATTAAAGGTGGACACACATTGTATTGTGCTATCATACTAATTCCAGCTACCAACGATCGCCTGCTGTCTTTATAAAACAAAGTGGACACGCATTGGATTGTGACATCATACAAATTGCAGCTACCAATGATCGCCTGCTCTCTTTGGACCGTCAACAAGGTATCAATCGCACCCTCTTCCCAAAGTATGAAGTCGCGAGTCTAAAATACCAGTAAACCACCACAAAACGTCGCCATCACAAGAACTTTTGTGCACATCCACAAGAACTTTTGTGCACATCCACAAGAACTTTTGTGCACAATGTACCCACTGCCGACAGTATACCTCGATGCATCGACGTATCCACGCCGACAAGTGCTCTCCTAACTATCTTTATTTAGTCCCAGGTTCGCTGTGGATCAATGAGAGCTCGCTCATCCGTCGTTTGTCAGCTATCTGTCAGGTGTCACACTGCCAGCAGCCTCGGTATGCTGAGCATACAATGCCGCGTGCACATCCACGGTTTTATACCAGCATCACTCACTGAGCTTCACTGCCAGCATCACTCACTGAGCTTCACTGCATCCTTGCATCGAATAATGTATCAACTGCTTTTGTTCTTTCAGTCTCAAAATATAGTTGCAAAATAATGTATAGCAAGTCACCCCGTCGGATTTGGATCTGCAGCATTGGGGTTCAGAGAGCGCCACTGTATAGCACTATATAGCGACTGCGCAGGCGCTAGAAAGAGACCAGCCATTTGCACGTGCGTCTGCAATGTTCAATCATATGCTGGTGGGACTGTGGCATGCTCCATGTGCTTTATGAGCTCACACATATTACGTAGTGATCACTGAGGGCCACTTGAGGGCTGCTTGCAGCAATCACGTGATGATGGCATAATGTTGGCATACCTGGAGGGGGTGGTGGAGGTGGTGGTGGAGGTGGTGGAAACGTGGATATCGTCGGTCCGATGTTTGTCACAACAGGCACACCATACACCCAGTCAGTATTGTAGCGATTGTCCTGCAGCCGGCGCCGCATGCCTCCTGCAGTGGCGCTGTGGTTGCCGTAGATCGCATCAGGAGTCTGCAGCATCTCAGCGAACGCCGCTGCCTGCGAGATGGAGGTGAACTTTGTCACCAGAGTCTCCACCTCAATTCCAGCCCACTTACCACCGTCATATCCTGTGAGCCGCCGCCGCTCTCCTGGTGCCGAGTGGGTATTGTCTTGTGGAGATTGGAGTGTACAACCTTGCGGCGAGAAGGATAGCAGCTGACGTCGCCTCTCATTATCATTGTCAACAGGAGGTGGAGGGGTAGGGGATGGAGGGGGAGGAGGGGCAGGGGAAGGTGGAGGAGGGGAGGGCGGCGGTGGATTAACAGGGGGGGGCAGAGGGCTGGGAGGCGGCCTTGGAGGACTTGGAGGGAATGGGGGAGAAGAGGGTGGTGGAGGCGGAGGATAACCACAACATACCGCACATGAAACAATGAAGACAGAGGCTTCGTCCACTCCGGCTGCCGCGGCGGTGGTTCGGACATATTGCTGGAAAAAGTCGGACTCGTCGTCCGGGCCGCTGCCACCCGACTCTCTGCCACTCACGTTCCCCCAGCTTGCAAGGTACGACACGTGCGGCATCGGCGGGTCCACCAGGTGCACTTGCACGCTGCCGTTGCCACCAGGAGCTCCGGGCACGCCCGCCATGCCACCCGCCCCACCTTGGGCACTGATGTGACCGCTGTTATGCAGCGTGTCCCCATGTAGTACCACCACCACTCCCCCTGCAGACCCACCACCACCCACCTCTGCCAGGTACCCGCTACCTCCAGCGCTGCCCTCCGCAGTGACCCGACCCTCTGTGCCAATGCGCAGCGTCCCTCCCACTAGCAGCACTAGAAGCCCGCCTGTCCCCTCCACCGCACTCTGCGAGCCTCCCGGGTTCCCCGCCCCTCCGCCAACACGGCCATCGTACCAATAATCCCCAGGGAGCCCTCCCCTTCCGCCATTGGACCCGCCGGCGCCACCGTTGTAGTATCCATCGCTGCCACCACCTCCGCTGCCTCCCGCAAAGCATGTGCCAGCTGCGCCCTCGCCTCCCCTGCCGCCGCAGCAGCGTAGCGATCCTGTGCCCCCTGCACCACCACCGCCACTCTGGTGCCCTTGGTCTCCGTTTGTCCCTCCTGCAGCCCCGTCGCGGGGGATAGAAATGACGACACCGTCACCATTGACCTCCGGCATGTGGCTCATCGCCTCTACTGCCGCGTCGCCGGTGCCCAGCCACTCTGCCGCCGCCAACGTGTCTGTGGCACCCGCCTGCAGCATTGCGAAGCGGAGCCCGGAGGGTGAGACCCCTTCCGCAGCGGGGTCCACCCGCGCCCCGCGAGCGCTCATGGAGAGCGTCCCGTCAATGGTGCAGTCGCCCTGCACCAGCACAAGCAGCCCTTTACACCGCGTTGCCGTGGTCACCGTCGCCCTGGCCTCGATGACTAGGCTCTTATACTGCTGCACCACCATTGGCCCATCCAGCTCGGATGGGAATTTGTAGGAGGAGCTGAACCGGACATCGCCATGCTCCCCTGTCCCAAAGTGGTTCCCGTACACTGCTGCCTCCGGAGCTAAAGGCGGCGGTGGGGGCGGAGCGGGAGGTGATGGGGGCGGTGGAGACGGAGGCGGCGATGGTGGCGGCGGTGGAGGTGGAGGAGGAGGTGGTGGGCGGCGGTGGGGGTGGAGGGTGCGGTGTATGCTCCACGGTTATATCATCCACGGCTATGTCGGAGCTATAACCACTACCCGTGACCCCTCGCACCCTATACTGCAGAGCCCCTGGAGTGCCATCCCCAACACCAGGCCGCACTCCCTGCTGCAGGTCGACATGCACGGATTGCCACTGGTCGCCCTGAGCACCTGACGCGCTCCACAGCTCCATCCACCTCGACCCATTGTACACCTCCAGGTGCAAAGAGCCCATGTTCTGGCCACGCATGTGGTACCGTAACACCATCTGAGGCACCACCCCTTCCCCGACCTGTAGCAGAGGGCTTTCAAGCGATGTCTCCTGGAAGGGGGCACTGCCAGGAGCGGAGGCCTCGATATAGGCGTAGCGAGCGGAGGAAGATCCCCATCCGGAGGAGGGGCCCGTTGAGGTGGAGGGCGTGGCGCCCATGCGTAGCACCCACGAGGCTCCTGAGCCTCGCGGCGCCACGTGGCGCAGCAATCCGAAGCCCTCCTCAAAGTTCTCGATGTAAGGCTCAGCCACGGTGATGTTCGCCACCTCTGCAGCATGCAAACACGACAACGATAAGACGTGGAGCTCATTGAGAATGGAGATGAATGCGCCATGCAAGCCTATCAACTGTGAGATTGCCCAGATTTCCGCCGGCAAATATTATGATGGGAATCCAAATTGCGTTTTCTAAAATCCCCTTCTTCTCCTAAAGGTCGTGAAGCCTTCTTGATGGCACGACAAGCAGACATTCTTCACTATTTTGAAATCTGGAACACCCGGAGGACAATTAGCGCGTTGGTCTGGATTAAGCAGCCGATAGGATTTCATTCACACATCGAAGTTAATGATACTCGATGTTGACCTGGGTAAAAAGCCGCAGCACAAGAAAGCGCCCATCCAGTGCGGCACATAGCATGAACAGCCCCACAGAGTTCGGAGTGGTGCAACTGGGTGGGAAAATACCAAGAGGTGGTGGGCTAGGTGCATTTGGGGGAAGCGGCCTCGGAGGAGGTAGCGGAGGCGGGGGAGGGCTTGGGGGAGGCGACTCGTAGCTCGGAAGCGCGGTGGCGTTGGCGTATGAGAAGCCATGGAAGTGAACCGGCATGGCCGCGTCGTTGTCACCCCCGATGAAGATGTAATATGGGCCTCTCCCCAGAGAGTGGAGCGCCGTCAGCATAGCACACTCGCTGTCCTGGAAATAGGCTGTGGTCTCTGTCATAGTCAATACAGCGTTGTACGTGGTGTATCTGCCACTCGGTTGACCCTCCTCGCTGTTGCTGGGTGGTAGCGGTGGCGGTGGCGGTTGCAGAGCTGCACAGCAGCAGCCCCCATACACTAGCTGAATGCAGTGTACTGCAGGTTGGGTGGAGTGCACAGGTGGAGTTCGGGTAGAGTGATGCACTACGATGCATCAAGAGAGGCGAGGGTTGATGTTCCGCCTCCGATGAGGTGCGTAACATCAGAGGAACTCAATGTTCATGGTAGACAAACCCGCTTGCTACATAGAGTCGGCATCTGCTACCCTGTGCGCGTGTATAGGCAAACAAACCTCCGTCACAAGGGCGTCAATCCACAGTCATCGCCATAATCTTGCTCCGGTGCGGTGCATCAAATCAGCATCAACACCTTCTTTCTAGCCGGGTTCCAATCAGATGATTTCAATCACTATCGCTCCCTCCTCCAATGCCCCTCACCCAACTAACAAAGCAATCACGCTCACCCAGCCAAAACAATTTCATCTCCGGGAGCGTCCTCGCGAACATCCTCACCCCAACCGTCACTAGGCCAAAAGCTGAGGCTACTGTCTAAATTGCTAGTCCTTCTACACACCGCAATGGCTATCAACCTCTATTTTGCGACTTAATAAGGCGCATTCATGCTCTTTGCTATAACATTTATGACCCATTTCAATTGATTCTTGCATGCTTTGGTACCGACATCGACCATGGGGGCATACTTAGTGCGTCTAGTTCGGAGGGGTGATTTGGCATAACTCACTAAGTTCATGTTGGTCGTCCCACAAGGACAATCAAAAACGGAAACCTAGGTGACACCTGATGGTTCACTGGATAACAATTTCGAAACTTAGTAGTGAGCTGCCTGATCCGCAATGTCAAAACGTTTTTTGAATTGGAGTTAGTCTTCATGCCGCAAGAGTGAGTTGCATGGATAGACACGCGCGGGCAATGAGCAGGAAATCCATTGTTTTGATTTGTTTGCCCCCCCAAAAAAGACACCCTCGTGTACATACGTGAGTGTGGGGAACAACATGGACACTTTGAGGTCTCATGAGTAACAGCAGGCCAACGTATATGCTCCGATGGCAAAATGATCCGATAGACATGAGTCCTAGCAAGGTTCAGGGTGTCAAGAAATTTTGCGGAAAGTTGGTCCTTGTAGGAGGACCAAGTCCAGACTTGGATCTGGTCTTCCCACAAGGACTGCGGGATGGTAGCCACTGGCCGAGGTGCTCCCCTACCATCAATGCCCTGCATACTAGCACTCCCTCTGTCAGCACTCTCAGCCCCCATGAATCACTCTGTCAGCACTCTCAGCCCCCATGAGTCCCTCTGTCAGCACTCTCAGACCCCATGAATCCTCTGTCAGCGCTTTCAGCCCCATGAGTCCCTGTGTCAGCGCTTTCAGCCCCAAGAATCCCTCTGTCAGCACTCTCAGCCCCCATGAATCACTCTGTCAGCACTCTCAGCCCCCATGAATCCCTCTGTCAGCACTTTCAGACCCCATGAGTCCCTGTGTCAGCACTCTCAGCCCCCATGAATCCCTGTGTCAGCGCTTTCAGCCCCCATGAGTCCCTCTGTCTGCACCTTCAACCCCCAAGAATCCCTCTGTCAGCACTTTCAATCACGAAGAATCCATCTGATTCTTCCCTGCAGCGCAAAACCAGCAACCAAAGGCGATGCCAAACGAGGAGGGCAGCGTGCACGATGTATGTGTGCTTCTCCTTGGACCGATTCCTTTAGCACAACAATGCCAAGGAAGATCAGCTGCACTGTGATCGCAGGTTCGTACCCACACCGGGAATTAAAGGATTTAGCATGCACTATCTTTGGGACACCTTTCCGGACTCTCCGGGGCCCACAATCTAGTGAAGAATAGAACACCCAAAGGATTCAATACACACTTCAGGACACTTATCCGGAATCTCCGGAGCTCACCAGTGAAGAACGGGATGCCCTGAGCCTCAATTGGCCACCTGAGTGCCTCTGCAACGGCAGTGCGGGCGCACTGCTGCTGCGCCTCTGAACGAAGCCGGTTCACCTCAACCGTCCAAAGCTGCTCGAGCCATCTCCTCACCAACAAACCTACCCCACGTCGGTGCGAATTTGGACTTTCTTTCTTAGATGACGGATCTGCTCAAACCATAAACAGAGGAATCCGCGTGACAGAGGGTTGTCGTCCCTGCTCAGAAGATCAAACCATTTTACAAACTGCTTCTACTTGACCGACATTCACCAACCACTATCGTTGGAAGTACTCCCCACACGATGAGCACTCTATGTTGTCCCCACGTCATGGGGCTCCTAGATTCTCTCTCTCCTTCCCTTGCTCACCCTGTGCGTGTGTTTATCCTTGGACCGACTCCTTTGGCACCCCGTAGCCACAGAAGACCGGCTGCACTATGTACCCACGCTGGTGATCAAAGGATTCAACACACACTTCGATACACTCATCCGGAATCTCCGGAGCTCACTCATGAAGAATGGGACCCCCTAAGCCTTGCTGTGACTAATGAGGTCCGCTGCCCTTGCACCATCAGCACGCTACTGCTGTGCCGCAGAAGCCGATTCAACCATAACGCCCGCGCTGCCAAAGCTGTGTCTCCACTACGAAGCCTACGCACATGCCCACCTCTCCGCTCCCCGACCCCCACATGGCCCACTGGATCCCTCTGCGACTGCCCCACCGGAACGCTGCTGTGCCTCTGAAGCCGACCCACCTCAAGCCCTGCGCACCCGCCATCAACTTGTGCTTGCCGCCTTCTCCCGGCACCACCACTGTGAGACAGAAGCCCCTGCACTACTGATCGCCTCGCGAGGTGACCCTCTGTGTGTGTATGTGTGTGTTTATCCTTGGACCGACTCCTTTGCCACCCCGTAGCCACAGAAGACCGGCTGCACTTTGTACCCACGCCGGGGATCAAAGGATTCAACACACATCATTTCGGGACGGGCATCCGGAGTCTACGGAGCTCACTCGTGATGCATGGGACACTCTAAGCCTTGCTGAGACTACTGAGCTCCTCTGCACCTGTACCGCCGGCGCGCTGCTGCTGTGTCTACAGAGCCGATGCATCCATACCGCCTTAGCTCCCCATACCATCTCTCCACCACCAAGCCTACGCGCAGTCACCACCAAGCACGCACTTGGGCCCATCCCACTGCCATCCACCCGCCCTACAGCCTGGTGTTAAGAGAGCTTGCCCACCCACCACGCCGCCGGAATCCACAAAGGCTGTCCCAAGGGGTTGACAATGTTAAATTGGATTGCCATCAGTCGAACCTGCGCACCCGCCACTGACATGGGACTGCCAACTTCTACCCCCGTCACCACCGACTGAAGCCCCTGCACTGATCGCCTTGCGAGCAACCTGCAAACTAGAGCAATGCGCTCCACACTCGCGCTGTGACTGTAGTGCTGTGCTGCTTGTGCGTGCTTATCCTTGGACCGACTCCTTCGGCATCACATAACCACGAAAGACAGGCTGCACTATGCATTGTCACCAGGGATCACAGGATTCAGCACACACTTCCCTCATCCGGAATCTCCGGAGGTGATGAGTGAAGAATTGGACCCCCTCAGCCTCACTGAGACACCTGCCACCTGTGAGACGCCTATCTGTGGCTTATCCGACCAATTTTTTGGGTGCAGGCACATACGTGTGTGACGGTGCGTAGATGCAGGATATCATAACAAGAAACATCCTAACGTTGTACCTCTTTGGTAACCTTCTTCTCTAGTATTCATCCATGAGCAGACAGCGAGGAAGGTGCCCTCGTGGCACATGACGTGGTTATTTCCTGGCTGCTTTGTGGCTATGCTCTAATAAATGAGCTCCGCAGCTGTGTGCGTTCCTGGTGACATATAAGCATGATCATTACTTTACCTACCACGGCAAAATGGGAGGCAACCATATAGAGTGGAAAGCCCCTGTGGCAAGACAACCAGCGGGCCGTCACCTGCCGTGACGAACACCGTGTGGTAACCTCCAGCAGCGGCATGTCCCACGTCGTGCCCGCTCATCACGCGCACCGGGCTGTAGCGATTTGACCGTGTGCCGTCTCCAAGCTGGCTGTGATCATTAGAACCAGTCGCATAAGCCTCCCCACCTGTGCAAGCAAATCACATATACATATACACATACAGTATGCACCCCGCCCCAGCCCCCCCACACACTCCCTCCTCTCAGAAGACTGCACCCGGTTGCCGTGGTCAGCCAGCATCAACTCACATCCCGCCATAACATCATCCCCACCAGCTCGTCATGCGAGCAGACTCATTCAAGCCTGCCCGATGCCGCCGCCACTGCACGCGCACAGCAAGGTCGCATTGCACTTCTCGCATACTCAGGAGTGGTCCATTCCGCAGGGAGCTGCCCTCATCACCTCGCAGCAGGACGACCAGCGGGCCATCACCTGCCGTGACGAACACCGTGTGGTAATCTCCAGCAGCGGCATGTCCCACGTCGTGCCCGCTCATCACGCGCACCGGGCTGTAGCGATATGACCGTGTGCCATCTCCAAGCTGGCCGTGAGAATTATAACCAGTCGCATAAGCCTCCCCACCTGTGCAAGCAAATCACATATACATATACACATACAGTATGCACCGCCCCCAGCCCCCCCACACACTCCCTCCTCTCAGAAGACTGCACCCGGTTGCCGTGGTCAGCCAGCATCAACTCACATCCCGCCATAACGTCATCCTCACCAGCTCGTCATGCGAGCAGACTCACTCAAGCCTGCCCGATGCCGCCGCCACTGCACGCACGCAGCAAGGTCGCATTGCACTTATAGCATACTCAGGAGTGGTCCATTCCGCAGGGAGCTGCCCTTATCACCTCGCAGCAGGACGACCAGCGGGCCGTCACCTGCTGTGACGAACACCGTGTGGTCACCTCCAGCAGCGGCCTGTGCCACGCCGTGCCCGCTCATCACGCGCACCGGGCTGTAGCGATTTGACCGTGTGCCGTCTCCAAGCTGGCCGTAAGGATTATAACCAGTCGCATAAGCCTCCCCACCTGTGCAAGCAAATCACATATACATATACACATACAGTATGCACCCCGCCCCAGCCTCCCCCACGCTCCCTCCTCTCAGAAGACTGCACCCGGTTGCCGTGGTCATGCACCTCATTACATCTCGCCATGGAGCCATCCCTACCGGCTCGTGTTGCCATCCCACTGAACCCTGTGCGATGCCGCCGCCACTGCATGTCCGCAGCAAGGTCGCATTGCACTTCTCGCATACTCAGAAGTGGTCCATTCCGCAGGGAGCTGCCCTCATCACCTCGCAGCAGGACGACCAGCGGGCCGTCACCTGCCGTGACGAACACCGTGTGGTAACCTCCAGCAGCGGCATGTGTCACGTCGTGCCCGCTCATCACGCGCACCGGGCTGTTGCGATATGACCGTGTGCCATCTCCAAGCTGGCCGAGAGAATTATAACCAGTCGCATAAGCCTCCCCACCTGTGCAAGCAACTCACATGTACAAATACAGTATGCACCACACCACCCCCGTTCCCCCACACACTCCCTCCTCTCAGAAGCCTGCACCCGGTTGCCGTGGTCAGCCATTAACTCGCATCCCATGACGTCATCTCCACCAGTGCACAGCGGTACCACCTTCGTGCGCAAGGGGGTGCTAGTTCTTACTTTGCGCCGCAGGCACAATCTTAAAAGGTATTTTGTATCCGGTTTTGGGTGCATTTCTCATCACCTTCTAGAGGGTCTTGGGGGAAGGGATGAGCCCCGCATTCCCCCTCCCGCCAGACCTGTAAAGCAGGTCTGGGGGGCCGGAACACTTCCCTATTCCTGCTTTTCAGGTCCGATGGGGGGCGGAGCAGAACCAGCCAGTGGATACGTTCCTCATACTGAAGGTAAACTTGGACAAGCACCAGCAGCTACAGAAGAGGAAGGCAAAGATATGTATACGGCAAAATAAGCGGCGGTATGGTGTGGACTACTATGACACCTTTGGCCTGTGTATTCAACTTTCTGTACAGCTGGTTCTCATCTTGGCGGTCAATCTTGAGCTTGTGGTTTATCATACGGATGTGGAGGCTGCTTACCTCAACTCCACCTTACAGTGAGATCTGTGTGTTCGACTTCCTCATGGTTTGCAGGGGCAGGGCCACTACTATGCTAAGTTGCAGAACGCAGTGCACGGCCTGAAGCAGGCTGGCAAGCAGTGGTTCACGGCCCGTGACACGTTGATCATGGGGTATGACTCCGGAATGAGGAGGTGAGGTCAGCGACACTTTCATCATGGGGTATGACTCCAAAATGAGGAGGTGAGGTCAATGACACTTCCCATCATGGGGTATGACTCCAGAATGAGGAGGTGAGGTCGAGCCCTATAGGCAATATCTATATCTTTGATGATGGGTCGTTGGCAGTGATTATTCGATCCTATATATGTGGATGATTACATTCTGGCCACAGACTCTAAGCAGTGGTACGACGACTTAGTTGTTACTTCCGATCCGTCCTGTGCCTGCAAGGATCTGGGCGTTCTGGACCTTGTGATGGAATTCGTGTAAGTGGGGAAATGGAGCTATCTATCTCAGCGGGGATATATTGATCAGACGGAGGAGACTTACGGCCTTATCGATGCCAGGACTGCTGCCCTTCACGGGGAACCTGGGCTGACTCTGAAGGCCTCGGATGAATCAAGGACAGCACTATTCCTTACGGTGCTCTGCTGGGGCACCTGCAATGCACGGCCCGGTGTGCTAGACCTGATATCATGGAGAGGCTGGCACCTTATGCGGTGGAGGCCATTGAAGGGTTGGGTATGCACGCGGAGCAGCTCTTTGGAGAAGTGCTCCGGGAGGAGGCAAGGCCGACTCAATCCCGAGATCATCTCGGCGGTGTGATTGACCCGATTTTCAAGTTTTGGGGGGCAAAAGATCATGGTCGCACTGCAAGCGAGGAGCACAAGCCTTCGGGATGCATATTCGAGCGTTGGGAGACTTTCAACGGAAAGTTTTTTCGTGCTAGATGATTGGCTTTGTCGAGAAGCTCTTTGTTTTTGAAACACTTGAGGATTTCCAATTGGTTAGGGATGATGTAGGCATTTGACATTTTCAAACTCTGTGGACTGTCGGTTGTAACAAAAATATCGACGCCATCCCCACCAGCTCAAATGATGTGAACCCGCTCAGCCGTGCCCGATGCCGCCATTACACGAGCGTAGGTGGGTCGCATTGCACTTCCTGCATGCTTAATGATGTCCATTCGGCAGGAAGCTGGCCCCATGCAGGATGACCAGCGGGCCGTCACCTGCCGTGACGAACACCGTGTGGCCATATCCAGCAGCGGCATGTGCCACGTCGTGCCCGCTCATCACGCGCACGGGGCTGCTGTAGCTATATGACCGTGTGCCGTCCCCAAGCTGGCCGTGAGAATTATAACCAGTCGCATAAGCCTCCCCACCTGTGCAAGCAAATCACATATACATATACATATACAATATGCACCCCGCCCCAGCCCCCCCACACGCTCCCTCCTCTCAGAAGACTGCACCCGGTTGCCGTGGTCAGCCAGGATCAACTCACATCCCGCCATGGAGTCATCCCCACCAGCTCGTCATGCGAGCAGACTCACTCAAGCCTGCCCGATGCCGCCGCCACTGCACGCGCACAGCAAGGTCGCATTGCACTTCTCGCATACTCAGGAGTGGTCCATTCGGCAGGGAGCTGCCCTCATCACCTCGCAGCAGGACAACCAGCGGGCCGTCACCTGCCGTGACGAACACCGTGTGGTAATCTCCAGCAGCGGCATGTGCCACGTCGTGCCCGCTCATCACGCGCACCGGGCTGTAGCGATTTGACCGCGTGCCGTCTCCAAGCTGGCCGTAATAATTATAACCAGTCGCATACGCCTCCCCACCTGTGCAAGCAAATCACATATACATATTATACACATACAGTATGCACCCCGCCCCAGCCCCCACACGCTCCCTCCTCTCAGAAGACTGCAGCCGGTTGCCGTGATCAGCCATCAACTCACATCCCGCCATGGAGTCATCCTCACCAGCTCGTCATGCAAGCAGACTCACTCAAGCCTGCCCGATGCCTTCTTTTGCCTACCCTACCCACCCAACCCAGAAGACTCTGAACATTATGCAATTAGAAGCTGTGCATCAGCGCTAGAAAGCATGTGAAGCTGTGACTGAGCCATAAAATATTCCAAAAAGAGACTTCCTCTCACACACTCAAAGCATGTTAAAAGAGAGCTGTTAAATAAATTGTCATGCAGTGGGCCTGTCGGCAATGAGACATGTAGTGCAAAAGAAACATAGGCAATTAAATCGAAGCATCCTGCCGAGCGGCATTCGTTGGTTTTTCATAATTTTTGCATAGCCAATGTTTGAGAGGAGTCCATGGATCCAATCGAGAGCAAAAAATATCGGAATTTTGATTTGCGCCTGGCAAATCCATTATAGTAGCAAAATATGCTGAACGTATAGGATATATAGGTTGTCATTTGGAAGAGGGATACAAGGGCAGGTGATGAGCCCCAAGGTGGAAAGATGGGGACCAACATCCAGCCAAAAGTGACAACAAATACTTTGGGTGAAAATTTGGGCTAGCCGTTGATGCTCAGATTTATCAAGCAAAATTGAGATGGGCCCAAAAAATGAAAGTGGTATTTTGGACCTCAAAACCTACATGTGATGGACACCACCAAACTCTTGATGATTTTTGGCCAATCTCACTTTCTTCGATCGTGTTTTTTCCCATTTCTACATTGCACACAGTTTTGTAAAGATCTTTTTCTTCCATATTCGATAATACATTTCGATAGCCGAATGTAAATCCTCCGAAATCAGTCTGCATACGCAGCCGTGGCACCAAGCAGCAGCGCCCAAGAAGCATGGGTCTGCATAAAATCAAATGAGATGTAGGCGCTTCGAGAATAGCGCGTACCTGCGGTGATGATCACGGTGTGGCCGTTGCCTGCAGTGGTATCCGCCACTTCATATCCAGTTGAGGAGCGCACTGGAGTATATCGATCTGTGCTTGTGCCATCTCCTAGTTGGCCAACATTATTGCGTCCAACAGAGTATCTCGCTCTCCCTGCGTGAACGCTCCGTCCACCATAGATGACACGTTTTTATCACAGATGACACGTGTTATATCACAGGTGACACCTTGTTGAACACAGATTATTTTTGTTCACAGATGTCGGGTTGTTGATCACAGATGACACGTTGATGACAGAATGCGGACGGGAAAACATACATGCGAACCCACATCTCTGCCATTTAGGCAACAGGGTTTGTCTTCTGTGATAGCACATTATGAGCATCTTGGTAGAAGTCAAACATGTGCGGTTGCTGAATCCAGGCAGCCGATGCGGGGCAGTATATGATACCACGCGATGCAAAATGCACGCAAGCAACACACAGGTCCCTCCTAGCCAGGTGAGCGCAGGGACCGAGAGGTTTGCGGTACGAGCTCTATTCACAGCTAGCACGCTCTTCTCGAAGGAAGCCCAGAGCTGGCGCTGGGTGAGCAAGCTTCTTTAAAAAGAGTGCAGGAATGCGACCACCAGAGTGACAGATACCGAGCGCTGAGACCATCAGAGTCGGGGTGGTCGAGCAACCATGCACCTGGGAGAATTGGCGGAGGAGATGGCGGAGATGGAGGCGCAGGTGAGGGAGGAGGCGGCGCTGGAGGTGACGGAGGAGGTAAGGGCGAAGGTGATGGGGGAGGGTGGTGGTGGGGCGCGCGGGAGAAGGCGAAGGGGAGGGGGTAATGGAGGTGCAGGGGGTAATCGGTGGAGCGATGGGGCAGAAGGTGCTGGTGGCGGGAGGGTGGGGGTAATGGAGGTGAGGAAGGAACGCGGAGGTGGAGACGGAGAGGGAGGGGCAGAGAGGGGAGGGTGGCGAGGGGAGGGGGTGGCGAGGGAGGAGGCGGTGAGGGAGGTGGAGGAGGAGGAGGTGGTGACGGAGGGGATGGAGCAGGTGGAGATGGAGGTGGAGGTGATGGAGGAGCGGTGGGAACGGAGGAGGATATGGAAGGGGCGGAGGAGGCGGAGGTGGAGATGGAGAGGGAGGAGATGGTGGAGGTGAGAGGGGTGAGGGTGGTGGTGGCGACGGAGGCAATGGCGGTGGAGGTGAGGCGGGAGAGGGTGGTGGTGGCAAGGGGTGGTGAGTGTGGAGGTGAAGGTAGAGAAGGCAGCGGGGGTGAAGGAGGAGATGGTGGTGGAGGTGAGGTGGGAGGAGGGGGCGGAAGTGGGGGGGGTGATAATGGTAAGCAAGGTGGCGGTGGAGGTGCAAATGGATCCCCTGCAAACAATGAGTGGTAAGAGCCGGCAGACACCTGCCTCACCGCGTACGTCGACCCCATCACCTCCACCGGCGTGTACCTGTCCGTCCAGCTTCCATCTCCCAGCCGCCCATCGCCGTTCGCCCCGCACGCGTATGCCACGCCCGTGCTCGTCACAAACATCGAGTGCTCCCTCCCTGCCGAAACCTGCGTCACCACGTACCCGCTCATCACCGCCACCGGGCGCATTCGCGTTGTCTGCGTGCCGTCACCCAGCTGCCCGCGGCTGTTTTGTCCGCATGCGAACGCCTGCCCGGCCGCCGTGAGGAAGAGCGAGTGCCGGTACCCCCCCGATGCCTGCGCCACGCTGTGCCCACTCATCACGCGCACCGGCTCGAACCTCGACGTTTCCCCCCCATCCCCGAGCTGCCCGTGGTCGTTCAGCCCAGAGCTGTAGGCTGCTCCTTCTGAGGTCACAAATAGCGAGTGAGATCCCCCTGCGGACACATGCGTCACGTTGTGGTTGCGCATAACGCGTACCGGACTGTACCGAGTTGTCTCCGTGCTGTCCCCGAGCTGGCCGAGGTGGTTGCGCCCGGTGGCGTATGCCTCCAGGCCAGCGGTGAGGAACAGTGAGTGCTCGTCACCTGCAGAGACGGCCATCACGTTGCTCAGGCCAATCAGCTGTAAGGAGCTGTGAGTATTACCTGCACCAAGCTGTCCGTGGGAGTTGTAGCCGGCAACATACACTCGGCCCTCTGCCGTGAGGAACAACGAAAAGCAGTTCGACCCCTGCGTGGCTGCCACCCTGGACACGTGCTGCCCCTGCAGCACCGGCACCGGGATGTAATGATAGTCCCAAGAAGAATCTGCTCCGAAGCAGTAGCTATGATCATATCCTGCACCATAGGCCTGCCCATCCGCTGCCACAAACAGCGAGTGTGCATAACCAGCAGCCACATCCACCAGCGCCACGGCGCTCATGATGCGCACCGGCGTGGAGGTGCTTGAATGGTCGACTCCATCGCCCAGGCGCCCATTGCCATCAGAGCCGGTAGCGTATGCCAGCTCCGGCACGGTGGCGAGGCAGCGCTTGCGGTACACCTCGAAGCCCTCCCCGCAGTTGTCCAGTGTGGTACTCGTGCCGCACTCCCCGTCGCCCTCGCACAGGTCGTCGTCGCCGAGGCTCGGGTCCTCGCAGTGCACGAAGTCCGGGCCGAGGTCCGCCGGGCAGTCCGCCGCATCCACGGCCTCCAGGCAGTATCCGCACGACGCGCCGATGTAGCACATGGACAGATCGCACGGCACCGTGGTTGGGGCCCCCGAGGGAGCTCTTGTGGGCTGTGGGGTCGGAGAAACCGTCGGAGGTGTTGTGATACCCGGAGGAAGTGGCGGCGACATAGGCGGAGGAGCATTCGGTGGTGGTGGAGATGGAGGTGTAGGAGGTAGCGGTGGTGGAGGTGGAGGGCGCGGAGGAGGTGGCGGTGGAGGTGCAAATGGATCCCCTGCAAACAATGAGTGGGAAGAGCCGGCAGACACCTGCCTCACCGCGTACGTCGACCCCATCACCTCCACCGGCGTGTACCTGTCCGTCCAGCTTCCATCTCCCAGCCGCCCATCGCCGTTCGCCCCGCACGCGTATGCCACGCCCGTGCTCGTCACAAACATCGAGTGCTCCCTCCCTGCCGAAACCTGCGTCACCACGTACCCGCTCATCACCGCCACCGGGCGCATTCGCGTTGTCTGCGTGCCGTCACCCAGCTGCCCGCGGCTGTTTTGTCCGCATGCGAACGCCTGCCCGGCCGCCGTGAGGAAGAGCGAGTGCCGGTACCCCCCCGATGCCTGCGCCACGCTGTGCCCACTCATCACGCGCACCGGCTCGAACCTCGACGTTTCCCCCCCATCCCCGAGCTGCCCGTGGTCGTTCAGCCCAGAGCTGTAGGCTGCTCCTTCTGAGGTCACAAATAGCGAGTGAGATCCCCCTGCGGACACATGCGTCACGTTGTGGTTGCGCATAACGCGTACCGGACTGTACCGAGTTGTCTCCGTGCTGTCCCCGAGCTGGCCGAGGTGGTTGCGCCCGGTGGCGTATGCCTCCAGGCCAGCGGTGAGGAACAGTGAGTGCTCGTCACCTGCAGAGACGGCCATCACGTTGCTCAGGCCAATCAGCTGTAAGGAGCTGCGAGTATTACCTGCACCAAGCTGTCCGTGGGAGTTGTAGCCGGCAACATACACTCGGCCCTCTGCCGTGAGGAACAACGAAAAGCAGTTCGACCCCTGCGTGGCTGCCACCCTGGACACGTGCTGCCCCTGCAGCACCGGCACCGGGATGTAATGATAGTCCCAAGAAGAATCTGCTCCGAAGCAGTAGCTATGATCATATCCTGCACCATAGGCCTGCCCATCCGCTGCCACAAACAGCGAGTGTGCATAACCAGCAGCCACATCCACCAGCGCCACGGCGCTCATGATGCGCACCGGCGTGGAGGTGCTTGAATGGTCGACTCCATCGCCCAGGCGCCCATTGCCATCAGAGCCGGTAGCGTATGCCAGCTCCGGCACGGTGGCGAGGCAGCGCTTGCGGTACACCTCGAAGCCCTCCCCGCAGTTGTCCAGTGTGGTACTCGTGCCGCACTCCCCGTCGCCCTCGCACAGGTCGTCGTCGCCGAGGCTCGGGTCCTCGCAGTGCACGAAGTCCGGGCCGAGGTCCGCCGGGCAGTCCGCCGCATCCACGGCCTCCAGGCAGTATCCGCACGACGCGCCGATGTAGCACATGGACAGATCGCACGGCACCGTGGTTGGGGCCCCCGAGGGAGCTCTTGTGGGCTGTGGGGTCGGAGAAACCGTCGGAGGTGTTGTGATACCCGGAGGAAGTGGCGGCGACATAGGCGGAGGAGCATTCGGTGGTGGTGGAGATGGAGGTGTAGGAGGTAGCGGTGGTGGAGGTGGAGGGCGCGGAGGAGGTGGCGGTGGAGGTGCAAATGGATCCCCTGCAAACAATGAGTGGGAAGAGCCGGCAGACACCTGCCTCACCGCGTACGTCGACCCCATCACCTCCACCGGCGTGTACCTGTCCGTCCAGCTTCCATCTCCCAGCCGCCCATCGCCGTTCGCCCCGCACGCGTATGCCACGCCCGTGCTCGTCACAAACATCGAGTGCTCCCTCCCTGCCGAAACCTGCGTCACCACGTACCCGCTCATCACCGCCACCGGGCGCATTCGCGTTGTCTGCGTGCCGTCACCCAGCTTCCCGCGGCTGTTTTGTCCGCATGCGAACGCCTGCCCGGCCGCCGTGAGGAAGAGCGAGTGCCGGTACCCCCCCGATGCCTGCGCCACGCTGTGCCCACTCATCACGCGCACCGGCTCGAACCTCGACGTTTCCCCCCCATCCCCGAGCTGCCCGTGGTCGTTCAGCCCAGAGCTGTAGGCTGCTCCTTCTGAGGTCACAAATAGCGAGTGAGATCCCCCTGCGGACACATGCGTCACGTTGTGGTTGCGCATAACGCGTACCGGACTGTACCGAGTTGTCTCCGTGCTGTCCCCGAGCTGGCCGAGGTGGTTGCGCCCGGTGGCGTATGCCTCCAGGCCAGCGGTGAGGAACAGTGAGTGCTCGTCACCTGCAGAGACGGCCATCACGTTGCTCAGGCCAATCAGCTGTAAGGAGCTGCGAGTATTACCTGCACCAAGCTGTCCGTGGGAGTTGTAGCCGGCAACATACACTCGGCCCTCTGCCGTGAGGAACAACGAAAAGCAGTTCGACCCCTGCGTGGCTGCCACCCTGGACACGTGCTGCCCCTGCAGCACCGGCACCGGGATGTAATGATAGTCCCAAGAAGAATCTGCTCCGAAGCAGTAGCTATGATCATATCCTGCACCATAGGCCTGCCCATCCGCTGCCACAAACAGCGAGTGTGCATAACCAGCAGCCACATCCACCAGCGCCACGGCGCTCATGATGCGCACCGGCGTGGAGGTGCTTGAATGGTCGACTCCATCGCCCAGGCGCCCATTGCCATCAGAGCCGGTAGCGTATGCCAGCTCCGGCACGGTGGCGAGGCAGCGCTTGCGGTACACCTCGAAGCCCTCCCCGCAGTTGTCCAGTGTGGTACTCGTGCCGCACTCCCCGTCGCCCTCGCACAGGTCGTCGTCGCCGAGGCTCGGGTCCTCGCAGTGCACGAAGTCCGGGCCGAGGTCCGCCGGGCAGTCCGCCGCATCCACGGCCTCCAGGCAGTATCCGCACGACGCGCCGATGTAGCACATGGACAGATCGCACGGCACCGTGGTTGGGGCCCCCGAGGGAGCTCTTGTGGGCTGTGGGGTCGGAGTGGAGGTCGGAGCAGAAGGGGTTGTCGATGATGCAGTGGGTGCCAGGAGTCGGCGCGTGACGAGTGGTGGGAGTGAAGGGAGATGGTGATGGTGGTGGCGGGGATGGTAGGGGAGTGGTGGGAGGGTGGAGGGGGCGAAGGAAGTGGGAGAGGGGCAGGAGGGGGGGAGGGAGCTGGAGGCCGTGAGGTGGTGCTTTTCCCCACTGCGCAGGTGGTGTGGTTCAAGGAGCCGGTTGAGTACAAGCTCTTCACATTGCAGTTCCACACAAACTTTACCTGATTGGGTGAGACCCCCCATGTGAACCCTCCGGGGTCTGGCGAGGTGGACACAACAATGTAGTGGTCGTCGCACGCCTCATCCTTGGTGAATGCGACCGCCACGTCCACATTGGCCTCCAGCGTGTGCACAAACCGCGGGCCCAGGTGATGGTATGCATTTGCGTCCCCAGCCATCGTCACCATTCCCGCTCCATCAAATGCAACCTCGTACTTGGAGTGGCTTGTTGACGACTGCTGATATGTCCACTGATAAGCCCTCTCCGGGTTGTACCAGAACTCTGGATATAAGTAGTTCGCTGGCGGTGGCGGCGGTGGCGGCGTGAGATGGGGGTGGGGGTGGCGGCGGTGATGGGGGTGGTGGAGACGGGGAGGGTTGGGGGAGGTGGAGGTGCAGGCGGCATCTGTGGAGGGGTGGAGGAGATGGGGGCGGTGGAGGTGATGGTGGGCTGAGCGGGGCGATGGAGGGGCGGGACATTCTGAATCAGGATTTGTGTATTGCACCAGTTTGTGACGTAGTAGCCATCTGTAGTGAGAGTGTATGCACATGACTCGTTGGTGGGGAGGTCCTTCTGCAGCATGCCCTCATCATCCACATGCCACCTGCTGCCATCATAGTATATTTTTCCAGGCTCAGGCATTGCTGCGGTCTGGATGGGTGTGCAGTCTGCGAGGATGATGACGTCAGTGCTCCAGGTGTTTGTCCCAATGACGTGCGTCCGGACCTCCTCGGAGTCAGGCACCAGATGCCAGCCGTCTGGTAGAGTAGCCGACGCGTTGCAATGGCAGAGTCGGGACGATCCATTGACTTCCACGGCGTTCAGGGTGGAGTATTCCACCCCGTCGTGAAGTATCATGGGGGGGGGGGCAGGGGGCACAGGAGGTGGAGCCGGCGGCGGAGGTGGCGGTGAGGCGATACAAGATGGTGTGTGAGGCACATCAGTAAATGTCCATGACGGGGAGTAGTTGATCATGTCCGAGTAGGACTCGTACTGCAGCATTGCCCTCCGTCTCCTCTCAACATCATTGTCTACTGGAAGAGGAGGTGATGGAGGTGGAGGAGGGGGTCTATGAGGGGGTGGAGGGAATGGAGGTGCTGGAGAAGGAGGTGTATGAGGCGGAGATGGAGCTGGAGGGCCAGTAGGGCACCCAACAAGAAGGGTTCGTCCACTGTTGTTGCCTGCGGTCTTGCAGCCGTCAGCCTTGGAAGTGTTGGAGGCCGTGGCGTTGGGTCTGCGAGATGAATCAATCACGGTGTAGCGCCCAGGGTAATCGCCATCTGCAGCGAGATTGGTGAACTCGAAGCGCAGTATTTCACAATCATCGGGCACCTCGGCATGCTCAGAGTCCGCTGGCTGGCATTGGGGGTCAATGCGCGAGGACTCGCCGTTCCACATGAGCCGCTGGATCTCACAGTGCGCGAGCTCTCTTCCCCAGATCATGAAGCGCTGCATCACTCCGTTGAAGCAGGTGGCCGTCACCGGAATTTCCTCGGAGTATGTTTGTAGCAGCCGGCGACGTTCGATGTCTTCAACTAAAGGAGGAGGTGGAGATGGTGGTGGAGGAGGCGGAGATGGAGACGGAGGTGGAGGTGGTGAGGGAGGGGGTCGTGAAGGAGGTGGAGATGGTGATGGAGGAGGCGGACATAGTGGACATGGGGGAGGAAATGTGGGTGGCCCAGGGTGCTTAGCACACCCAATGTTGAACATGGCATGCTGGCGCTGAACATCATCCGCAGCGCCGCTGGGAATAAACTCTGGGAACCATGGAGTCATCGCTGGGGCGGCTATATCAAGAGACCCTTGATAGGCTGTCACATTGAAGGTGCTGTCGAGCACATCATTGACGTACAGGCGTGCTTCACCTGCCGGGGACACGGTCACCATGAAGTAGTGCCACTCATTGGGGCGCATGCGTGCGTTCCCTTTGTTGAACGTCCGCCGCTCCACACCGCCATGTCCATCCCCCACCACTTCGACGTACATGAGCTTGCCTTCTGTGGTGTAGTATACTCCAATCCCAGCTTGGAGGCGCAACTGCGATGCAGCACTCGCTTCGTTATCGTCAATTGCTGGCACTTGAAGCATGCGGCGATGATGGTGCCGCCGGCGCTCGATATCATCAACATCAGGTGGGGGGCTAGGGGGAGGAAAAGGTGGAGGAGGGGAAGGTGGCGGAGGTGAAGGTGGCGAAGGCTTTGGCGGGCACGGCGGGGAGGGGCGGCGGGGAGGGCGGCAGAGGCGGAGAGGTCGGAGGTCTAGGAAGAGGAGGTGGGGAGGAGGAGAGGGCGGATGTAGAGGTAGTGGTGGAGGCAGCGGTGGTGGTGATGGCGGTGGGGGGGAAGGTGGAGGTGGCGAATTTGGGCGCAGTGTGCACGGCACATGACTTTTGAAAAGGAACAGGATAAAGTCGTGTGATCCAGGCGGACGTGGGTAAAACCATCCCCCAGCAGACCAGCCGTTGCTCGAGCTGTTGAAATCGTCCATCACGCTATCCGCCTCCACATACTCATCGATCCCGTTGAAATCAAGCCCTTGCTCCAGCACCGTGAGGGATATGTTGGCATCTGTGAAGTCTTCTCCGTTATTGCTTACCTCCAGTGATAGAGCACACGTCTCTTGGTACGTGTCCGTGTGAAAGCTGATCGTGCGGTCATCAATCCATTGGGCAGGAAGCACCTCACCATCCAGATTCACAGCCAGCCACTTGCTCTCAGCAAACATGGAGCCTGTGACGTTTACAGTGGAGCTGTATTTCATGTGCACAGTGTGAGGAGAGGCTTCTACAGGGCACGCGGATGACAATGGAGTGGGTCCATAGCCAAAGGTTACAACACCAACGCCAGCCCAGTACGCATGTCGAGCATTACCCGCGATATCTTTGAGCGGATGAGTGGAGCTAACCACTTGGAACTCGCTCGTGTTGGGCGACAAGCAAAAAGGTGCGGGAACGCAGAAATCAAGAAACCACAGGCCCTCTTCCTCGTTGGCCTCAGAATCCAGCAAGCGTGCCGTGCACATGTCACTCACAAACCATTTGCCCCCCCCGTTCCACTTGCGAGACACGCCATCATTCAACTTCCAGTATCCCTCCAGGGCAATCTCATCCCCGGGGACCAGTGGGGCCAGCATCTTCTGTAAAACCTCTTCGCCTGATAGCTGCCGCGAGTAAATGCGGACTTCTCCCATTTTGCCTCGGTAAGGCACGATGGAGGAGGCATTCTGCGGGAAGGAGCCGATGAAAAAATGGCCTGTGGCATTGTCGATGCTGTCAATCGCACTGCCTACCATGTTGACCCCACCTCCAACATCATGGAATGTTGTGTTGACTCCATCCAGAAAAAGGCTTACAAGTTGTGCGTCGGGCGAAACGGTAGCGCAAGCGTAATGCCATTGCAAAGCAGAGGTATCGGTCTGAGCTGATGATACACTCGTGTTCGTCAGCAGAAGAGGATCACCCACGAGGTACTGGTTTGCTGTGTGATCGTGGTACGAAACGAAACCGTCACCTCTCACGGCATCCACATGGAAGACCAGCTGGTGCACAACATGCAAGTCCGTCTCGCCCTGGAGGGTGTAGCCCATAGTGAGCAAGGGCTGCGAATGACTGCAGTTGCCCGATGATGCGTGACATTTGGCGTCATCCACAGTTGGATAGAACCAAACACACTGGGACATGCCATTCTGACCCGCAATAAGGGTCTCAGCAACACCATCGGCGGTGATGAACCCACCGAGGTCGTTGTTGTCCCTTTCAAATTCCACATGCATGTCGGTGACAATTATGGTGAAGCAGCGCTCATCACATTTGGAGTTTCCATCAGTGCCCCGCTGCCCTCCACTACAGTCCGGGCCATCCCGGTTGTACATCTCATAGAGCACAGTGAAGGATGTCTGAGGCCCACGGAGCCAATCATAGGTCCTGGCCTTTGCCATGAAGCAGATGAAGTACTCACACTGCTGACCCTCTTCGGGAGACCATTGAAACAGCTTGTGGGCTGGAGAGCCACTGGTGTCCGTATCGAAAATGTCAACGCCGTACTCGCCGAACAGCACATTGGCCGGAAGGTCTCCCCGGGAAACGTAAATATCAATGCCGTCAGGAGCATCAACCTTGTACGCGCTCATTGTGAACTCCAACGTCTCTCCGATCGCCACGTGAAAGCACGAATTGTTGAAAGTGGTGTTTCCGAGGTACCTCATGTCCGATGGGAGCCACTCTCTCTGATCCATCCAATACAAAATGTCCGGGGGCTGGGAAAAGATAATCCTCACGCAGTAAAAGGGATCGTAGGTCACCTCATAGTCGTCAGTCGCATAGAAGCACACTGAAGACAGGCGGGGACGCTCATCAAGATTCCAGTCACCACCAGTGGAAGTGCGGGCAGTATCTAGGGCCTCCCACATAAATAGACGACGAACCTTCACACCCGTAGGGTAACCGTCTACATCCGAGTGAGGATTGTCCCGCGGGCAGTCATCCTCGCCATCGCCATCCAAATCGATTCCACTCTCGGAGCAATTTGTGCCGGACCAAGTGCTGTAGTCAGTCTCAAACAGGGGCTCTCCAAGCTCAGCGTTCTTGTACGTGTCAGCACCTGCCTCGTCAGGTGGGCCTTTAGGGAGGCCGGTGGTGAGCACCCTAAGGTGTGTACAGTCATCGTAGTCATACGCAGTGATCCAAAAGTACACGTCCTCTCCGTATAGGTAATCGACCTCCACTGCGCCATTGTACGAATTGCCGACGCACTCTGCATCGGTACTAGCACACGCTACGATGCGTTGCTGACTCCGCCAGCTATCAACTGCTGGTGTGTCGATGTACTGGGTGTTAGCATCGGCTGAGCCAAGAACGTTTAAAGGGTCGGACACCAAGTTGTCGGACATCAAGCTGGGTTTGGAGTTCATCACACAAGAAGCTTCAGTAGGCACCAAGGTCAAGCCGTCGGAATCAACTGCACCGCATTCGGTCGTCTGAGGGGTACAATAGCTAATGTTCCGGTATGTGGCACCCATACCACAGATGGTGCAAGCCATATGCAGAGGGCTGACATAGTCAGCAATCGCAGGGTTGGACTCGGTGACGGTGGCAAGCCCGACGTCGTCTTGTTCATCCAAGTTCTTCTCCTGCATGTATGGCCATGCAGTCTGTCCGGAGATGGTCGAGTATGGATCAATGGTGGCCCCGTACACACCGTTCCCGTTTGAGAAGGTGGGAAGACCGGCATACGCGGGTACATAGTTGCCCCCTTGGAAATTGTCCATCCGGCTGTTCTCAAACATGACGCCATTTTGCCACTCCGCAAAGTTGCCATACACGTGAGCCCACTTGTTATCCTTGCATCCCTTGTTACAGAAGTACAGGGGCCCCTCGTACAAGTAGATCATGAAGTCCACAGGCACCTTCACACGGAAAGGAGTGCCCTGGGACCAGCGACCAGTAGTCGCCGCGTACATCTCCTCAGTGGTTGCCGTGCTGCTGCCATCAAAGCTGCTCGCAGTGTCGTGCCACGCTTCTTGTTCATCGGTGTTTGCTTCGGGAATAACATCCCTGACCATCACGACCATGTTGTACAAGCCACGGCGGAGCTTGGTAGATTGACCACCGTCAACGGTCTTCCATGTGCTCCACTCAACCAAGCCAGGCACAACGCTCGTGAAAGAGGCACCGCCGTCAATGGTTCTGACACCATATGGTTGCCTCGGATGACGGTCCTGCATACACCGTCCATACAGGAGCACTGTCTTCGAATCGGAGTCGCAGTCGAAGGCACCGTACTGGTTAAAGCCATATCCACCACCAGAAGCTTGGCCGGTCTCCGTGTTGTAGCCTCCTTCATACACTTGTTGGTCCTCAGCAGCAAGAGCCAATGCCTCCAGGTTGGTGCTCCAAGGGTACACATCCTCCTTGGAACGCGCAGTACCGCCCATCTCGTACTCATCACCAAAATCAAAAAACAGGTCATCATCATCCGGATCGTATGCGGCTATCTGAAACTTCGCCAACACATTGGTTTCATCGCTAGGGGAGAGCACAGGAATAGTTGGGATCTGGTTTACGATAGGGGATCGGTTGTAGTAAGCAGAACGAATCCAGATTTCAACCTCAAGGCGAAAACGGGCTTCAGCGTTGTTGTTCAGCTGATAGTACAGACCTTGCCCAGTGGGATCATTGGCACATTCGCCCTCATCGTTGATATAATCAGTAGAGGAGCATTCGTAGATACGCTGGCCGCCGGTGAAAAAAGCGACGAAAGGGTCAGAGGTGTCGACTTCATAATAATGGAAAAAGAAGGCGGCTCCCTTGATGAAGTTGCCAGTCTGCGAGTCAGAATAATCGATCTCCTCTACTGCCAGTTCGATAGTCATAGAAGTCCCATCTCCGAGGTACATTCCGTAGAGCATACTCCAAGCAGCACAAGAGTCAGCTCCAGCTGAGTAATTGTAAGGATTGTCAGCATCTCCCGTCCCGCCCTGATGGGAGGCACACTTCTGCGCATCTTCGTTAGTAACCCATTCGTATGTGTCTTCATCATATTTCAACTCATCGCAAGTGAACGGCCTGCAACCGGAACACTTGGCATCATGGGTGAGAATTGCGTCCGTAAGAGTTGGTGCATCAATGATATCTACAGTAGGTGCCACTGAGATCTGACTTTTTGGGCCAAAACCCTGTGACCCCAACCCGTAGCTGGTTTGCGGAATTCGGAATGCCATCAGTCGGGTTAGGACGAGATTTCTTACAATGAGATAAAAAATCCCATGGTAACAACCCTGGCAGCTAAAAAAATGCAATCTGACATCGCTTGACATACAGAGTTAATCTCTGTGCACACTAATGATTATGCAAGCATCGGATTCAGGGGCGAAACGGCACCTAAACCAGCATCAGCGTGGGCAAGGCTTGATCAAGTGAACCTATGTTGCTGACAGAAACTATCGTACTTGGCCAAACCCTGGTACCTAAGGTTTGGGTTTGGGTCAACTGGAACGATAACCAACACCGCAGAGGGAATCTGCAGTGCAGGGCAAAGGTGAAAATTTGTGCAATTATTTCACCTTTGACATAGATCAACATTTTTTCAGGAATCGTGGCTGGTAACTCAACCGAGATTCAGTGGTCGCCGTTTGTCCCCATAACAACATGCTAGGATCTTTTTATGTGGGAAAATGGCGACCGTTGTAACTCACTGAGTATTCAAGGGTGAAATCAAATTCATCTGAACAGGTAGGGTTAGTTGTAGGCTTTGAGCTGGGAAAACGTCAGCTTTTGAAGAGCTCGACTGTATGTTGCGATGAGCTTCTAACAGGAGCTATCAATGTTATCCGGATGCATATTTGACAAAAAGCTTGGCGATTGACACACTCTACGGAGAACAGATGGGCAGCAGTGGCACTGTCAACATCATATAGGGTCAACACGTCGCGCATCCAAGTGGCGGATTGACGTGCTCACTAATAAGCTACGTATAATACTAACTAAATTGTAAAAGGATTTACCAAACTTGATTATCTATAAAACTAAAATTGGACAGACTGCAACCTTTTCCCTTCAGGCTATATATTGAATGAAATTTGGGCTTGTACTGTGTATCTATGACAAAGTGCTCAAGGTGTGTGGCCACGGCTTGGCACTGTAAACATCATAGGTGCACCAACTCGAAAGAATGAACCGTTACCAAGAGATGGTGCACCTATGTTTGGGCCACTGGTGGCCACACGCCTCACTTCATATCTATACAAACCCGAATTTCATGCAATATATAGCTTGTAGGGAAAAGGGTGTAGTTGGAAGAGTATTATAGATAATCAAGTTCTGTAAAGCCAAGGATTTAAAAGTCGGTTTGACCTATACGCGCCTTTGATGCCAACACCTCAATCTGCCAATTATATGCCTTGCCAGAGGTTGCCCACTAATAATGACGAAAACATCGGATTCTGATTAAGAATCTGACATTTGCGTCATGTGTGGGCACAGGGAATAACTCTGTCATACGACGATGTCGAATGGCATTTTTTTTTCGGTGGGGTCCTTACCCAACGGGTTTTTTAAATCGCCGCAAAAAATCGCGTCCTGATCTCGACTTTTGGCGTTCCGAATCCCGCGGAACCCTAACTGCCAGGGTAGGGTTTTGGCCACAAACGTCAGATTCTGGCTCATACACAGGTGCACCAACTCTCAAGGGAAGACAAAATAGTCATGAAGCACGCGTCAAGCTGCGATAGATTCTAGTGAGAGGCAAAAAAAGGAGTGTTCATTACCCTGGGCAAGGCACAATGAAACCGCTTGCTGGTATGAGATCAGCATGGTTCTCAGTGGCTTTGTATTGAGCCCTTGCATCAATTAGCTCAGCTTCGCCGTTGTACGCTGAGAACCGAATGAAAAAGTTCTCATTGAGGATGTCGTTGCCGTTAGTGTCCTTGCTAGCAAAACCTTCGTCATATTGAGGATCTGAGTTGTAGTAATTAACATCTCCGTTGGCATCCTCGGGACCGCCATGCCAGTCCTGAGTATGACATCCCCGCTTAGAAGAACGGCGAGTAATAGATTCATATATACAGTGTTGAGTGAAAAAATCAAATAAAGTCTATCTCAGGTTGAAAGCATTTCAATATCAGTGGTCTGATATTCATGCAGCGTTTCAAGATGACAACGGTGTAAACTTCTAAGAAGCACGTTTAACAACCTAGCAGGCGAATATTGTAATTATTATGAAAAGTGATAGGTACCGTTTCGGGGGCAACTTCTCCGTATCCAACGTTGGAGGAGTAAATGTTGAGATCGGGTTCTACACTTGATCCACAGCCGTCTCCACAATCAACGTCATATCCTTGGCGCCACTGTAAAGAAAGTAGAAACGAGTTTTTAGATGCTGCTGCCGCAAGCCACAAAAAACAGTTGCGAGGCCTACTGTGTCAATTTTCAATAGTGTGAAAGTCGGTCAGAACTTACTTGCTCGGCGAAGTACTTCCCCCATTTATAGTTGCGCCGGAAAGCAGCTTGAAGTTGGAACTGCTCAGTAATTCCGTAGAAATAAGTAAGGCAAAAGCACCGCCGGGGCATCATGCTATGAGACCTCAAACCAAAGTCTGCTCCGGGGCATCATGTTATGAGACCTAGCAAACCATTGAAAGGTCCTAACACGTACGTACCTGTACTTTTTCACATAGGCCGTCCCCGGCAGGGTTACAATCGTTGGAAGAATCGCTGCCAAGCTGGCGGGTATTTTTCCCGAGCGGTATGTTGGAGATGGTCCCGTAACGGAAATGTGAAGCTGCGCATATTATGAGGCCAATCTCAGATTGCCAGGGTCAGGGGTCACAACTCTGACATATAGAGGGCCACGAAAACAAGGACGAAATCAAGCGTTATCCGAGCTCTTAGAAGGGCAAACCTCGTAAGCAGAGGTCAGTCAAAGTGGACGCTAAACGCTAAAGGCAGGGACTCGACCCCGCGAGTTTCGTTTTGCGGCATATTAATTCTCCGATGGACAGATAGATGCCCTCCCAACAATCCATGAAGTAGCATATTCGATGAACAGTAAAACAGGAAGTATAAAGGTAGTCCCCACGAGAACAATATGCACCAAGAAAGAGCAATGTTGTGACTAAAACGCTGAGGAGGAGTGCGAATCAAAACTGTTGTTAAGTTCGTTCGAAGCGAAAACCCAGCTTGCAGCTTCGAATGCTGCAAGACTATGGGCTGTGACAGCACCTTGGTAAGTTTGGATCTACATAAAGTCGTAAGTCGCACCTTGGCACTTTTCGATGATCATCAATAGGGCGCACATAGCCCTTCGGAGCCTTACCGGTGCCTTTAGCGACATGGCGGAGATTTCCAAATGTATGCAGAGTCATAAGCTGCAGGCTCAAGCCTAAATTTCTCTCAGTGGCAGAGACTTATACCGCCCGAGACATTATGAAGGTGCTCGCCAATACTTTCGCGGCTTGCAGCGGTTACAGGAATCCTTTTCAGCCTCCGGGCACACTTGTCTTCCCACCGGGGAAAACGATCGTCATGGCTTACAGAAGGCGAAAGCAGGATAGGTTAGCATACTATACGCCAAGTAGTAGTTAGGTCGTCACATATCTGGCATCGACTCTAACGTTCCGGGCGAATCATCATATCAGAGTTGGAAAAACTTTCAAATCAGCATAATTTGGTTTGAGACTCCGTGGGATTTCTGTAATCATCAAGTTTGTCGCACTATCGACCAAGGCTGCTATCAAATACCACTGTAAGTACTCGATAGTTTGGCTATCATTGGCTATCATTGACTAACTTTGGCTATCCGATTTGAAATTATGACAGCCCTGTCATCGGGGGTCTGCGGGGGTGTGAGGGGGGTGTCTAGGGGTCACAAAAATTAAATTTTGCCGATTTCATCGCCGGTGGGGGTCCCCTCCGTCGACCCCCCCAAATTTCAGTAGGTTTAGGGATTAGGTTCTGGGTTTAGGGTTTAGGTTCGAGAAATTACGTGAGAATTACGTCAGAAATCGTAATTTTCACGGGGAGACCAATCTTGCCACCCCCCGCACTGTAAGGGGGGAGCACAGTGGGTCTCCTGTCTGTCACCCCTCAGCCCGATGTGTCACCAGTGTCCGTTGTCACGGTTGTCACGGTGTGCTATAAAACACTCACCTGAATATTTTATATCATCTTAGTATCCGAGAACACCCGCCCCTGCGAGACTGTTCTGCACACACGCATTCGAGCATATATATCGACATATATATATATATCTCACTTCTTGTCAGGTTATCGGCCACCACTTGTGGGTGTTCGTTGATTGCTTTGGATCCCTGGAGGGCACGTCGAAACTCCTTGTAACCGCCGCACGTCGCCGGCAGTTGTCGCACGTCGCCGACAACAACTACATCTCGACCTCGGCCACCGTTGAAGATCGCGGCCGTGTCAAAATCTTATCACCAAACCGTTGACAATTTGGGCCGCTAGTGTGCCCCGTTGTTTTAATAATAATAATAATAAAACATTTACGCTAGCAACGGGGACAAAGTCCTGAGAGTGCGGTATCCCTGCAAAGCAGGCTAGTGAAAACACCAGGGGCTACTCCCTCTGCTATAGCGCGCCCACAAAGGGGCTCAACCCACTTTTCAGCAGGGTGACATCTAGAGAAAAAGCTAAGTGCTAGGCAAAAAACTCTAGAAGATGGAGAAGCAGCCATGGCCGGGTGAGTGGAGGGGTGGCTGAATCTGGGCGGTGGGGAGAGAAGTCGGAGAATTAAGGGGGTTTTTGGAGACGTTGAGGAAGGGGGTCGGGTGGGCGGGGGAGAGGGGGTGGGGGAGGGGAGGGGGGGGACGGCCCCTCCCCTTGGGGACACGGGACCATCTTTTATTGCAAATTTTTTGAGAATTATTGCAGGAGGGTTTGAAGAAAGTCGTTTGATTGTTGCACAGCTTCTGTTTCTGTCATGGCTTCACTGCTCGAGATGTCAACTGTATGCGGGTCAGTGTTTAAGGTGGTGGTGGTGTTTAACAGAAACACGTCTCGCCTATTTTTGGTGTGTTGTCTACAAATTCTTGATAGTTTTTTAAGAAGAGGTTTAATCTTGCCACGGGGAACACCAATCGTGTTGAGGACAGTACCAAAAAGAGGAGGGAGGTATCCCATGAGTGTGAGAACTTTGGGCCATTTAACGGTGTTTATGAAGGGCTTGGAATTTGCGTTGGTGATTGTCGTGTCGTGGTGACCACCATAATAAGGCTCAATATCACTCTGATGATAAGGGGGGTCTTGAGTGGGCCATGGGCAAAGCCAAGAAGGAAGTACTTTGACGCTTTCGTTCAGAACTTCATCCAGGGTAGAAGTCTTACCGTGGCGGGCCGGCCCGGGGCCGCAGGAGCTCGCTCCGGGCCGAAACCGGGCCGAAGGGGCTTTCGCCCCCGGGCCGCACAAAAATATGAGCCGGCCAAACTTCGGCCAAAAATATAGGCATTTTATGCCACTTTTTATCAACCCCCCATACTTAATTTCAAAATTTCGCGCCTGCGGCGGGCATTGTTCTTCCTTGACCGTTTTGGCCGAGAGCGGGCCAGCGGAAATATAGTTTACGGGCCGTAAAGAATTTTAGAAGACTTCTACCCTGACTTCATCCCAAATATCAGAGCTGACTCCTGTGTATTCTAGCCTCTTCTTCGTGACTCTGGACTTAGGAAGGACGTTGAGGAACCATCTGGCAATCTTTTTCTGTGTAGGCCTCCAGTCAAAGACTGGTTGAGTATCACTGGGTGCACTATCTATAGCTATGATAACAACATCCGAAAAGCCATCCTTATAGCATCCACCACCTGGGAGAACGTAGGGGTCATCACCCGTCCAATAGCCATGTGGGATAAATGGAATAGTGTTATGCGGGAATCTGAATACAAGTTTAAAACCTTTGTCGAACCATCTTTTTTGGTTTTTGGGAGACAGCGGAAGAATCCATGTTCCTGAAAATCCGGGGACGGTGTTGGCCGCTTTATGTCCCATTTCCAAGGTAGTCATAACCGCCGAAGATTTGCCCTTTTCTTTCCCATCAAAGGGGGGATTTCCATAAACGATTTTGCCGATGCCTGTTATCGGATCAACGTAGGCATCCCAAGCGAGACCATCAAAGCCAATCTTCCCATGATGGCAGAAGGGCCTGAGAGCTTTTTTCATTCTTGTGGTGGGTATGCATCTTCTCGAGTGAATTCTAGGGTGGGCATTTAGTGGGTTGGAGAAGAGTTCACAGCCGTTTTTGTCAAGATTCCTGTCATCCACCAAAATATCTAAGAGGCTTCTTCTGATTGCATAGCAGTTTTTAGGATCCCCCGATTCAAACTTACATGCATTGAGTGCTTCGTGAATATCGTGTGCCCTATTCGAGTACTCCGCAAGTGAGCATGGAACTGCTTTGTTGGAAAGGCGGTGCCAGGCCAAAAGTTTCCAAAACTCTTTCTTCTGGACATATTGGAGTTCGGGATATTTAATCGTCCCCGTGACATGGTCCACTTCAGGTTTAGCGGTCACAACAATGGTATTCTTTTTTGAACTTGATGGTCGGTACATGCTAGCTTCCGGGAGAGCGTGTAAGTATAATTCCTCCTTCATTTCCTGTCTTAGGTCAGCAAGTGGAAAAAGTTTCGATGGCTCTGTTTTGATGTATGTGGTACCTTTTCCAAGGTTTAGTAGTTTGGACTTTTCTGAGATTTCTTCAGCAACGATTTTCCTTAGTTCGCCATCTTGGGTTGTTCTAAGACTGTGCAAACTATTATTATGTCCTGAGCATTCAAGTTGGATGTGTTCGAAGGTGCATTTTGTATTCTGTTGGCAGTAGGGGCAGTTTTCAGTCCCGATTTTCCCCAGTTTAAATAAACGTGCTGGAGAGGCTTGGAGACCCAGGAGTTCTCTGCTTCTAGAAGCGGTGAAAGCTTTAGGTGTTATTTTGGAAATATCTTTAGTGGGGGCGGTGTTATTCTCGTTAAGCATTCTCAAGTACTTCCCTTGAGACTGTAGAGTTCTCCAATTATGATAGTGTGATAGACGTTGAATTCTTCTAATGTGACTACGGATATCGCCTAAAATAGGGACCTCAAAAAATAATAATGAGAAGGGCAGTTTCTCGGCAGGGTCGTAGCGGGAGATGTCTGAGCAACCCCCTCTGAATGAGGCTCTTTTAGCAGTACGGTCCACTCTGTCATGGACTTTGTCGTTATTGTGACCCCTAATCCATTTAAGGATGATTTTACTGTGGTCTCCTTCACTGTAGAAGCCAAGTTCTTCTAACAGTAGGCGAACAGCCTGCACATCTCTGCGATTAGCTTCACGTAGTTTGTCCCGAGCACTCATGGATCTGCCATCCTTTGTTACAGCAGATATTGCGGCCATGGAGTCAATGGCATGTACCATTGGAGTCATGGATTTGAGGAGATTTTGCGCATTAATTGGATTTTTACGCATTTCCGACCATTCCCAACTACGTGCCCTACACTCTGGACAGCAGCGCCCGAACTGTGGCAAAACTGGCTTACCGCACGTTATTTTTGACCTCACCGCCGTTTTCCTCGTCGAATTTCACCCCAATTTGGCTTTTACATCGCCCGATTTGGTTAATTTTACGAAGAATTACGTTTTAGACACGCACCCAAACGCGCCCTCGCCTTTCTGGACAGCAGTTGTCTCACTTCTTGTCAAATTTAGTTAAAATGCGTATTTAATCGTAAAATAGGGTACCGGGTAGCGAGTAATGGGCATTTGAAAAAACATTTTCTAAATCATAAAATTTATTCTGCAAAAATACTTTTCTTCCTTTGAAATACTTTTATAAACAACCCATTACAGTTCTTGCATCATTAATTTCCTCGTCCAGAATGCCATTCTGGACGAGGATTCTGCCCGCGCGCGAACTTTGCATCTTTATTCCTAAATCCTCAAAAGCGACCATTTATATCATTTATATATCATTTATACTGATCTTCAGAACAAGGAACGAGGAACAAATTTTCAGCCACCTCCAGAGGTGTCTCAAACTTTTCTCCTCGTTTTGTGGAGTCCTCGCGCTGGGCAAGCGAATAAATTTGAGCCACGTGGAGTCATATCTGCCGAGTTCAGAATTTCAAACCGAGCTCGGTGAACGTTTTCAAGCAGAGCTTGGACAAAATAAACGTTTTCATCTTATCGTTATGGAACTTGTGACACAGGGGCTGCAAAAAAACCAAGATATGGGACCGCTCCTTGCTCAAGCCTTACAGCAGACTTTGCCTGCCCAAGCCCGCGGAAACCCTTTGCAACCCATCACGAATAGTCAGTCCATCCCCGCTTCGGAACCCAACGAAAAGGCCCAAACCCCTGTCGTGCCAGCCGTTGATGTTGACGAAAGGGTCAGAATACTGCTTTAGCAATATTCTGATACTTCAACTTGTTTTCATGGGTGTTCTACGACCTAATTGCGTGAGCATCCTTGAAAACGAGAGTCTTGCCGTGACCTCACACCTTGGAGCGCTTAATCGAGCATCCGCTAAACCCCCGCAAGGGCGGGGGTATATCGGATGGGCGCAACGGATGCGCAAGAGTCTCGTCATCACTATTCTGTCCCTCTTTTTAGTTCACTCAATTCCAATCAAAAGATACAAGCAGAAATCAGTCGAAAATCAGTTTAACTTGTAAAGTTGGAACTTTGCGCAAAGCGGCAAGCTCGCGGGCATCTCAAAATGTCGAGATGTCCTCCCTTGATCCCAAGATTGTCGGTACCCCCGGGTTACTAACAGTCTTGGGAATAACATACAAACCATATGCGTGCTTAATATCACGTACATGGTTCAAATACTCAAGGTCAAACAAGGGCTACTGTAGTCCTTTCGGTAGCAACTATGAATGAATCGCCAGTTCGTTTCGGTCGGCTATCTGACGTGGAACTTGGTTTTTCCGACGTGTCACTCCGAATTTCGGGAACATCCGTGAGAAGATGCAAACCCCGATGCTCCTCACTCCTCGATTTATGTCCGGAAATTTTTGCGGCCACAGTTCCAAGAACTCCTCGCGCGTGCCCTCGCGATGCCTCGCGGTCCTCAGAATTTAAAATGAGGAATTTAATGATGCAAGAACTGTATTACCCTACTACTCATTACCTTTTATCTAAATAAATAAATATTAATTTATGTTATTCTCTCACATTCTCTCACATTCTCTCATATCCTTTTTTACGCTTTATATATATTTATTTATTTAAATAAAAGGTAATGAGTAGTAGGGTAATGGGTTGTTTATAAAAGTATTTCAAAGGAAGAAAAGTATTTTTGTAGAATAAATTTAATGATTTAAAAAATGCTTTTTTAAAAGCCCATTACGCGCTACCCGGTACCCTATTTTATTAAATACGCATTTGAACTAAATTACGATTTCTGACGTAATTCTCACGTAATTTCTCGAACCTAAACCCTAAACCCAGAAACTAAACCCTAAACCTACTGAAATTTGGGGGGGTCGACGAAGGGGACCCCCACCGGCGATGAAATCGGCAAAATTTAATTTTTGTGACCCCTAGACACCCCCCTCAGACCCCCGCAGACCCCCGATGACAGGGCTGTCATAATTTCAAATCGGATAGCCAAAGTTAGTCAATGATAGCCAATGATAGCCAAACTA
>LGRX02033613.1:0-53729 GCA_001247695.2 Cymbomonas tetramitiformis | reverse complement strand
CAATGGACATCAGATTATGCAGTGCTCGCCTCAAGCACCGCCTCAGTCACTGTCTCAGCTTGTGCTCAAAATTATTGATGAATATCAGCGAGTGCGTTGTGAGTGCATACGCCCGTTGATGCACACACGCACACGCACTAAGCACACACGCACGCGCGTGCGACACACACATACACACACATAATAAAGTGAACGAGCTAATGCGCATGCCAATCAAAGCTAGACGTATATATACATATATATATATACAACGTTGTATATATATATATATATATGGGGACTTCAATGCAGCCGATTTCCCTCTCGAATTTCACGGTGTGCGCTCGAGCACCAACGTGTGATATTTTCATAATATACTTGCAGTGTAACACTGGCTGAGCTTTCAACGTGGCTGCACACTTTCTTTTTTGGCTAGCAAGGATGTGTGGGTGCGGTATATAGTCATGCCCTGATCTATTCCCACAAGCATGTTTCTCACATCCACTGGATTGATGGTGGGTATGCTTTTGTCAGCGGGCAACGTGTGCATGCTACATGCAACATGCGTATCGATTGTTAAAGTGGCAAGAATGTGTGTGTGCGCGTGCGCTTGCAGTCGCGAGTGTGCGTGCGCGCGCGCGTGTGTGTGTGTGTATGAGTTGTGTTTGGATGCGTGTGCAAGTATGTAATTATGCGCGTGCATGAGTGTGGCTTTTCCTTGGACCGACTCCTTCGGCACACCGTAGCCGCAGAAGATCAATTGCACTATGTACCCACACCGGGGATCAAAGCATTCAGCCATGATTGTGTGTGTGTGAAAGAGAGTGAGCATGTGTATCGCATGTATGCAAAATGGGCATGTGCACCACCAACTCATGTATAGTGAGCCTCCATTATTTTTCACATGATGTTCGCCCCCACCTAAGCAATTGCCACAAGCTGACGGACATCGCCATACATGTGTAGCAGAAAAGTAACTCTGCTACGAGGGTCATATATTGCTTGCTCAGACTTCAGCTAACACTCCAAGAGGTTGTTGACATCAACATTATCCACATCAACATGTATAGCGCTCCATATATTCTTCACGATTTGTTGCAGACATGTCTCATCCATTAGGCAATCTTAGTATTGATTATGCAGTTAGCGCTAATTGCGCGCAGCGCGCCGCGATGTTGATGTATTGATCGGTGCGTGAGCATTTACATTCTGCACATTCAACAGATTGTTTTCGATGCCATGCATGTGCAAATGCTAAATAGTATGTAAGATATGTATGCAGAGTGTCCGCTTATTCGACTACACGTGTATCTACACTACAATTGCCAAGCGTAAGCAACGTGCGAAAGCTAAGAAAACATTCGTACTAGAAAATAAGTAATCATAGTAACTATTTGTGTCCCTGATAATCATATTGGATAGCCAAACCTTGCTCCGCCATTCAATATTTGCAACTAGCTTACATTACACGTACGCCGCCACCATATATCATATCTAACTATATAACACATTTAATATCTCACATCCCAAATCATATCGCCGTACATACATAACAACCGCCCAACTGATAACTAATGAATACCTGAACGAAAGGGACATATTATCATCCATACACCGCCACCAAGCGCAAGCAACACGCGAACGCTAGGGAAAAGTTTGCACTAGAAAGTAGTGTATCATTATAGTAACTAGATATGTCGCCTTGGTAATCATATTGGACGTCCAAACCTTGCTCCGCAATCCTCTATTTGTAACTAGCGTATACTACATGTACGCCGTCGACATAATATATCATATCTAACCATATAACACATATAATGTCTCACATTGCAAATCATACCGCCGTGCATAACAATCGCCCAACCAATAACTAATGAACAATATATTGAACCAATTGAATTGTCGGATGGCCTAGTGGAGATCTCATCTTTGAGATCGACCGGGCCTAGCCTCTGACCTTTATAATCTTGGCACCAAGTAAATTACCTTACTTACTTACCGTAGTCAATCAGCAGCAGCAGCAGCAGCAGCAGCAGCAAAGCTCGAATCCCAACGGGCGACGCAGTCGAATTTCCGATCCCACGATCGCCAGACGCCAACGATGACAGTGCCACTGCAGTCGCGTACATTTATCGCGACGCCACCCACGCGTTATGGCATGGCATGCTGGGAAGCAAAAGGCAAAGCACTGTCGCGCACATGATCCTACGGCCAGATAGTGTAATGGCGAAAATGATTCAAACATCGCATGGCCGACGCGATGTTCGGAAATCAGATAGATTCGCTTTTACATTGCATAGCAGACGCGAGGATTGAGAAATGTCAAATCATTAATGGAATGGCAGACTCGATGTTCATGTTCGGATCTCTCGAGTGCGCCACGTGGGCAAGATAAATAATCCCATCGACCGTCAGATGCGCCTAGTGGAGATCTTAATTTAAGATCGACCGGGCCTAGTACCTTACTTACCTTACCTTAGTCAATCAGCAGCAGCAGCAGCAGCAGCAGCAGCAGCAGCAGCAGCAGCAGCAGCAGCAGCAAAGCGCGAATCCCAACGGGCGACGCAGTCGAATTTTCGATCTCACGATCGCCAGGCGCCAACGATGACAGTGCCACTGCAGTCGCGTACATTTATCGCGACGCCACCCACGCGTTATGGCATGGCATGCTGGGAAGCAAAAAGCAAAACACTGTCGCGCACATGATCCTGCGGTCAGATAGTGTAATAGCGAAAATAATTTAAACATCGCATGGCCGACGCGATGTTCGAAAATCAGATAGATTCGCTTTTACATTGCATAGCAGACGCGAGGATCGAGAAATGTCAAATCATTAATGGAATGGCAAATTCGATGTTCATGTTCGGATCTCTCGAGTGCGCCGCGTCGGCAAGATAAATAATCCCATCGACCGTCAGATGCGCCTAGTGGAGATCTTAATTTAAGATCGACCGGGCCTAGTACCTTACCTTACCTTACCTTAATCAGCAGCAGCAGCAGCAGCAAAGCTCGAATCCCAACGGGCGACGCAGTCGAATTATCGATCTGACGATCGACAGACGCTAGCGATGACACTGCCACTGCATTCGCGTACATTTATCGCGACGCCACCCACGCGTTATGGCATGGCATGCTGGGAAGCAAAAAGCAAAGCACTGTCGCGCACATGATCCTGCGGTCAGATGATGTAATGGCGATATCCATGTTAACATCGCATGGTAATTAATGGTGCTGTCCAAAAAGATCGGCGCCTAGTGGAGATCGCATATTTGTGATCGACAGCGCCTAGTGTATTACATGCAGCAGCAGCAGCAGCAGCAAAGCTCGAATCCCAACGGGCGACGCAGTCGAATTAACGATCTCATGATCGCCAGACGCTAACGATGACAGTGCCACTGCAGTCGCGTACATTTATCGCGACGCCACCCACGCGTTATGGCATGGCATGATGGGAAGCAAAAAGCAAAGCACTGTCGCGCACATGATCCTGCGGTCATATGATGTAATGGCGATATTCATGTTAACATCGCATGGTGATTAATTGCGCTGTCCAAAAAGATCGACGCCTAGTGGAGATCGCATATTTGTGATCGACTGCGCCTAGACCTTTGACCTTTATAATCTTCACCCAAACCAAATTACCTTACCTTACTTACCTACCTTAGACCTTTATAATCTTCACCCAAACCAAATTACCTTACTTACCTTACTACCTTTGACCTTTATAATCTTCACCCAAACCAAATTACCTTACCTTACCTTACCTTAATCAGCAGCAGCAGCAGCAGCAAAGGTCGAATCCCAACGGGCGACGCAGTCGAATTTTCGATCTGACGATCGCCAGACGCCAACGATGACAGTGCCACAACAGTCGCGTACATTTATCGCGACGCCACCCACGCGTTATGGCATGGCATGCTGGGAAGCAAAAAGCAAAGCACTGTCGCGCACATGATCCTGCGGTCAGATGATGTAATGGCGATATCCATGTTAACATCGCATGGTAATTAATCGCGGTGTCCAAAAAGATCGACGCCTAGTGGAGATCGCATATTTGTGATCGACAGCGCCTAGACCTCTGACCTTTATAATCTTCACCCAAACCAAATTTTCATCTCCGTTCGCTGTACGTGTTATGAATTTAGATATGGGTCATCTGAATGACCATCTCCGTTCGCCTTTTTCTTTATTTTCTATGTATGAGGAAAGCGAACGGAGATGGTCATTCAGCAGCAGCAAAGCTCAAATCCCAACGGGCGACGAAGACCGACAGCCTGATCCGACGATCGCCAAACGAAAACGCCGCAGCGACCCCAAGCGCCAACGCCATCACCAGCGCAAGCGTCATCGCAGAGCGTGAGCGCTAGCGCCCTCGCGTATAAATGGACAATCTTGCAGTCGACGGAACGCATTGATAACGCAGATGAACGATGATGCGAAATAACGCATATGTATGTTTGATCGCATGTGTCCTCATTCAGTATGTAAGAACTGCATGCATGCGATTGTGCGCGCCACATAAGTGCATGCTGCGCATCGGCATGTACCCGCGCGCGTGTGCGTTGACTGTGAGCATGCTCTCGCAGTGGCAACGATAATGTATTTCCGTTGCCAACACGTTTGCGGTATTGTAGCGCGCGTACGAAGAGCGGCAGCCAATTTATCATGCAAGTTGCTGTAATAGAAAGGTGTGTGTGTGTGTGTGTGTTTGGCACAGGGTCATGATGGCGGAGGTCGATGAGACGTCATTCGTGCTTCGATTTACAATGCTGCGACCGATCGAAGCAGCGCGAGGTTTGATGCACGTTCATGGCTGTGAAATGCACTTTTATGTATATATGATATAAGAAGCGCTTGCCCATTAATATCGCCACACGTGAAGGCAGCCAACCATGCATAGGCTCGCGCCAGCCGCGAGTGGGAATTGCAAATGTCACTCAGCCGAATGATGAATTATAACGAGCAAGTAGTGTATGCATGTAGCCGCAGTCAGGTATCATTCCGATGGTTACATGTTGGATATTCACACGCATGCATTATCAACACCCACCATTCACACAGGAATGCACTACGGGCACATCAATATATGTGCCAAATCATGGAAGCAAAATAGCTCTTGCTTCTCTCTCACACACGAACACACACACACATCACATACTCAGCACTAAGCACTAAGTTACACACCACGGAGAGCATCATATATATCACGCCCTGCACATGCACGTTGATGCGTTTATCGGATGATGAAGGAGGACGATGTCCACGAGACTGGCACAAGTTCTTGGTCTGGGTTCGATCCCCGGCGTCCTGCATCAGTAAATATTGCTTTATTCGCACGTTTTCCGGCTGGATACACAATTACGCATGCACAATCATATAATAATCCGCATACACAGCCAATCATTTGCGTCTCGGCATAATGTGATATTTTTTATTCGCAAGGGTAATTGTTAAAGATTGCATTCGATATACACATCAGCCTATTTGCGCACAGTTTGTGCAGCATGCAGTCATAATGAGATTTTCACATTGTCAAAATTTAAAGTACTAATATGATGATCATAGTAGTATGCCATGCGTGCTAGATGCCAACTGCCGCAGTGCTACAAACGTGCCCCCCTTTGCTATTCGTCCTAAAACACAAATGCCAGCTCAAGATGGGCACAATCATTCTATGCATGTGCAAGGGGTATCAATGGACACCAGATTATGCAGTGCTCGCCTCAAGCACCACCTTAGTCACTGTCTCGGCTTGTGCTCAAAATTATTGATGAATATCAGCGAGTGCGTTGTGAGTGCATACGCCCGTTGATGCACACACGCACACGCACTAAGCACACACGCACGCGCGCGCGACACACACATACACACACATAATAAAGTGAACGAGCTAATGCGCATGCCAATCAAAGCTAGACGTATATATATATATATATATACAACGTTGTATATATATATATGGGGACTTCAATGCAGCCGATTTCCCTCTCGAATTTCACGGTGTGCGCTCGAGCACCAACGTGTGATATTTTCATAATATACTTGCAGTGTAACACTGGCCGAGCTTCCAACGTGGCTGCACACTTTCTTTTTTGGCTAGGATGTGTGGGTGTGGTATATAGTCATGCCCTGATCTATTCCCACAAGCATGTTTCTCACATCCACTGGATTGATGGTGGGTCTGCTTTTGTCAGCGGGCAACGTGTGCATGCTACATGCAACATGCATATCGATTGTTAAAGTGGCAAGAATGTGTGTGTGCGCGTGCGCTTGCAGTCGCGAGTGTGCGTGTGTGTGTGTGTATGAGTTGTGTTTGGATGCGTGTGCAAGTATGTAATTATGCGCGTGCATGAGTGTGGTTTTTCCTTGGACCGACTCCTTTGGCACACCGTAGCCGCAGAAGATCAATTGCACTATGTACCCACACCGGGGATCAAAGCATTCAGCCATGATTGTGTGTGTGTGTGTGTGAAAGAGAGTGAGCATGTGTATCACATGTATGCAAAATGGGCATGTGCACCACCAACTCATGTATAGTGAGCCTCCATTATTTTTCACATGATGTTCGCCCCCACCCCTAAGCAATTGCCACAAGCTGACGGACATCGCCATACATGTGTAGCAGAAAAGTAACTCTGCTACGAGGGTCATATATTGCTTGCTCAGACTTCAGCTAACACTCCAAGAGGTTGTTGACATCAACATTATCCACATCAACATGTATAACGCTCCATATATTCTTCACGATTTGTTGCAGACATGTCTCATCAATTAGGCAATCTTAGTACTGATTATGCAGTTAGCGCTAATTGCGCGCAGCGCGCCGCAATGTTGATGTATTGATCGGTGCGTGCGCATTGACATTCTGCACATTCAACAGATTGTTTTCGATGTCATGCATGTGCAAATGCTAAATAGTATGTAAGATATGTATGCAGAGTGTTTGCTTATTCGACTACACGTGTATTGATCTACACTACAATTGCCAAGCGTAAGCAACGTGCGAAAGCTAAGAAAACGTTCGTACTAGAAAATAAGTAATCATAGTAACTATTTGTGTCCCTGATTATCATATTGGATAGCCAAACCTTGCTCCGCCATTCAATATTTGCAACTAGCTTACATTACATGTACGCCGCCACCATATATCATATCTAGCTATATAACACATTTAATATCTCGCATCCCAAATCATATCGCCGTACATACATAACAACCGCCCAACTGATAACTAATGAATACCTGAACGAAAGGGATATATCATCATCCATACACCGCCACCAAGCGCAACCAACACGCGAACGCTAGGGAAAGGTTTGCACTAGAAAGTAACGTATCATTATAGTAACTAGCTATGCCGCCTTGGTAATCATATTGGACATCCAAACCTTGCTCCACCATCCTCTATTTGTAACTAGCGTATACTACATGTACGCCGTCGACATAATATATCATATCTAACCATATAACACATATAATGTCTCACATTGCAAATCATACCGCCGTGCATAACACCCGCCCAACCAATAACTAATGAACAATATATTGAACCGATTGAATTGTCGGATGGCCTAGTGGAGATCTCATCTTTGAGATCGACCGGGCCTAGACCTTTGACCTTTATAAGTTTCTTCACCCAAACCAAATTACCTTACTACCTCTGACCTTTATAATCTTCATCCAAACCAAATTACCTTACTTACCTTACCTTACCTTACCTTAATCAGCAGTAGCAGCAGCAGCAAAGCTCGAATCCCAACGGGCGATACAGTCGAATGTTCCATCTCACGATCACCAGACGCTAACGATGACAGTGCCACAACAGTCGCGTGTATGTACCACGACGCCACCCACGCGTTATGGCATGGCATGCTGGGAAGCAAAAAGCAAAGCACTGTCGCGCACATGATCCTCCGGTCATATGATGTAATGGCGATATCCATGTTAACATCGCATGGTAATCAATCGTGCTGTCCAAAACGATCGACGCCTAGTGGAGATCGCATATTTGTGATCGACAGCGCCTAGTACCTTACTTACCTTAATCAGCAGCAGCAGCAGCAAAGCTCGAATCCCAACGAACGACGCAGTCGAATTATCGATCTGACGATCGACAGACGCTAGCGATGACAGTGCCACAACAGTCGCGTGTATGTACCACGACGCCACCCACGCGTTATGGCATGGCATGCTGGGAAGCAAAAAGCAAAGCACTGTCGCGCACATGATCCTGCGGTCAGATTATGTAACGGCGATATCCATGTTAACATCGCATGGTAATTAATCGCGCTGTCCAAAAGGATCGACGCCTAGTGGAGATCGCATATTTGTGATCGACAGCGCCTAGTACCTTACCTTACTTAATCAGCAGCAGCAGCAAAGCTCGAATCCCAACGGGCGACGCAGTCGAATTTTCGATCTCACGATCGCCAGACGCTAGCGATGACAGTGCCACTGCAGTCGCGTGTATGTACCGCGACGCCACCCACGCGTTATGGCATGGCATGTTGGGAAGCAAAAAGCGAAGCACTGTCGCGCACATGATCCTGCGGTCATATGATGTAATGGCGATATCCATGTTAACATCGCATGGTAATTAACCGTGCTGTCCAAATAGATCGACGCCTAGTGGAGATCGCATATTTGTGATCGACAGCGCCTAGACCTCTGACCTTTATAATCTTCACCCAAACCAAATTACCTACCTCTGACCTTTATAATCTTGGCACCAAGTAAATTACCTTACTTACTACCTCTGACCTTTATAATCTTCACCCAAACCAAATTACCTTAGTCAATCAGCAGCAGCAGCAGCAGCAGCAGCAGCAGCAGCAGCAGCAGCAGCAGCAGCAAAGCTCGAATCCCAACGGGCGATACAGGCGAATGTTTCATCTCACGATCGCCAGGCGCTAACGATGACAGTGCCACTGCAGTCGCGTACATTTATCGCGACGCCACCCACGCGTTATGGCATGGCATGCTGGGAAGCAAAAGGCAAAGCACTGTCGCGCACATGATCCTGCGGTCATATGATGTAATTACGAAAATGATTTAAACATCGCATGGCCGACGCGATGTTCGGAAATCAGATAGATTCGCTTTTACATTGCATAGCAGACGCAAGGATCGAGAAATGTCAAATCATTAATGGAATGGCAGACTCGATGTTCATGTTCGGATCTCTCGAGTGCGCCACGTCGGCAAGATAAATAATCCCATCGACCGTCAGATGCGCCTAGTGGAGATCTTAATTTAAGATCGACCGGGCCTAGTACATAGTCAATCAGCAGCAGCAGCAGCAGCAGCAGCAGCAGCAGCAGCAGCAGCAGCAAAGCTCGAATCCCAACGGCCGACGCAGTCGAATTTTCGATCTCACGCTCGCCAGACGCCAACGATGACAGTGCCACTGCAGTCGCGTACATTTATCGCGACGCCACCCACGCGTTATGGCATGGCATGCTGGGAAGCTAAAAGCAAAGCACTGTCGCGCACATGATCCTGCGGTCATATGATGTAATGGCGATATCCATGTTAACATCGCATGGTAATTAATCGCGCTGTCCAAAAAGATCGACGCCTAGTGGAGATCGCATATTTGTGATCGACAGCGCCTAGTACTTACCTTAATCAGCAGCAGCAGCAGCAGCAAAGCTCGAATCCCAACGGGCGATGCAGTCGAATGTTCCATCTCACGATCGCCGGACGCTGACGATGACAGTGCCACCACAGTCGCGTGTATGTACCACGACGCCACCCACGCGTTATGGCATGGCATGCTGGGAAGCAAAAAGCAAAGCACTGTCGCGCACATGATCCTGCGGTCATATGATGTAATGGCGATATCCATGTTAACATCGCATGGTAATTAATGGTGCTGTCCAAAAGGATCGACGCCTAGTGGAGATCGCATATTTGTGATCGACAGCGCCTAGTGTATTACATGCAGCAGCAGCAGCAGCAGCAGCAAAGCTCGAATCCCAACGGGCGACGCAGTCGAATTAACGATCTCACGATCGCCAGAGGCCAACGATGACAGTGCCACTGCAGTCGCGTACATTTATCGCGACGCCACCCACGCGTTATGGCATGGCATGCTGGGAAGCAAAAAGCAAAGCACTGTCGCGCACATGATCCTGCGGTCATATGATGTAATGGCGATATCCATGTTAACATCGCATGGTAATTAATCGCGCTGTCCAAAAAGATCGACGCCTAGTGGAGATCGCATATTTGTGATCGACCGCGCCTAGACCTTTGACCTTTATAATCTTCACCCAAACCAAATTACCTTACCTTACCTTACCTTACCTTACCTTACCTACCTCTGACCTTTATCGTCTTGGCATCAAGTAAATTACCTTACTTACTTAGTCAATCAGCAGCAGCAGCAGCAGCAGCAAACCTCGAATCCCAACGGGCGACGCAGTCGAATTTTCGATCTCACGATCGCCAGACGCCAACGATGACAGTGCCACTGCAGTCGCGTACATTTATCGCGACGCCACCCACGCGTTATGGCATGGCATGCTGGGAAGCAAAAGGCAAAGCACTGTCGCGCACATGATCCTGCGGTCAGATGATGTAATGGCGAAAATGATTTAAACATCGCATGGCCGACGCGATGTTCGGAAATCAGATAGATTCGCTTTTACATCGCATAGCAGACGCGAAGATCGAGAGATGTCAAATCATTAATGGAATGGCAGACTCGATGTTCATGTTCGGATCTCTCGAGTGCGCCACGTCGGCAAGATAAATAATCCCATCCACCGTCAGATGCGCCTAGTGGAGATCTTAATTTAAGATCGACCGGGCCTAGTACCTTAGTCAATCAGCAGCAGCAGCAACAGCAGCAGCAGCAGCAAGCAGCAACAGCAGCAGCAGCAAAGCTCGAATCCCAACGGGCGATACAGTCGAATGTTCCATCTCACGATCGCCAGACGCTAACGATGACAGTGCCACAACAGTCGCGTGTATGTACCACGACGCCACCCACGCGTTATGGCATGGCATGCTGGGAAGCAAAAAGCAAAGCACTGTCGCGCACATGATCCTGCGGTCATATGATGTAATGGCGATATCCATGTTAACATCGCATGGTAATTAATCGTGCTGTCCAAAAAGATCGACGCCTAGTGGAGATCGCATATTTGTGATCGACAGCGCCTAGTGTATTACAATCAGCAGCAGCAGCAGCAGCAGCAGCAAAGCTCGAATCCCAACGGGCGACGCAGTCGAATTTCGATCTCACGATCGCCAGACGCTAACGATGACAGTGCCACTGCAGTCGCGTACATTATCGCGACGCCACCCACGCGTTATGGCATGGCATGCTGGGAAGCAAAAAGCAAAGCACTGTCGCGCACATGATCCTGCGGTCAGATGATGTAATGGCGATATCCATGTTAACATCGCATGGTAATTAATCGCGCTGTCCAAAAAGATCGACGCCTAGTGGAGATCGCATATTTGTGATCGACAGCGCCTAGTACTTAACACCAGCAGCAGCAGCAGCAGCAAAGCGCGAATCCCAACGGGCGACACAGACGAACTTCCGATCTCACGATCGCCAGACGCTAACGATGACAGTGCCACAACAGTCGCGTGTATGTACCACGACGCCACCCACGCGTTCGCCTAGTGGAGATCTCTTTTTGAGATCGATCCGCCTAGTATGTTACAAGGTTCGCAAGTTCACACGTCACGCGATCTAATTTCAAGGTATGTCTTACGCAAGGTCGACTTTACACAAAACTTCCGAAAATATTTTTATTCGATAAACATGTCACTCAAAGCATTCTAGACATATTGCGTATTCCAGGTATGCAATTGACCCAGGCATTGAAAAGTTATGGTCGATACCGCTCAGTTATCTCCCATACTTAACCATACATAAGCGGAAAATCGCTTATATCTCACGATCTAGAAAATCAGAAGTTTTGTGTAAAGTCGACCTCGCGTAAGACATACCTTGATTTGTTAAATCAAACCTCTGCTCCTTATGATTTGGAACCATTCGCTATCAATGTTTCATCTCCGTTCGCTGTACGTGTTATGAATCATTTTGGTGACCATCTCCGTTTATTTTTTTGGTTTATTTACAATGTATGAGGAAAGCGAACAGAGATGAAAAAGCAAAGCTCAAATCCCAACGGGCGATACAGTCGATTGTTCGATTTCACGATCGCCAGACGCTAACGATGACAGTGCCACTGCATTCGCGTACATTTGCCGCGACGCCACCCACGCGTTATGGCATGACATGTTAGGAAGCAAAAAGCGAAGCACTGTCGCGCAAATGATCCTGCGGATAGATGGCCTAGTGGCGATCTCTTTTTGAAATCGACAGCGCCTAGTAATCGATAACGATGCGACGGTTTCATAATGATCGCTATCCGCAAATATTTAACATCGTATAGCCAACGAAAACGCGAGAACACACACATCTATGCTTGGGCGTTATTGCTCAGGGTGCTGCGCCCGAAAAGCAGTGGCTTGAATATGCGCTCGCTCATGAGGTTAGCCCAGAATTCAGTGAGGGCAGCATATCTGAAGAGGTGAGTTGTGTGCAACACCAACTTATCATATTATCACTCGCGGATGAAAGCAACCGAATGCAATACTGTATGATGGTACCGTGCTGCAGCGTGTAAGCAAGCCGCCCAGAATATGCTCGACGGATGCGCGTTCATATCGTACAAGTATTAGCGTATGGTGAAAACATGATTGTTACCGACGTCCATCCGCGACATCAACATATGACCGCGTAACAAATGTATGGCAGAAGCAGCATTCCGCAGCGGTCTGTCACGCGAGCGAGCAGCATTCCTCAGTCTCGCGACGCATGGGTGTAAGGACCGCCTGGCGCACCATTGCTGCTATATGATATATATCTTTCTCAAGGTGAGCGCGCGGTGCTTCCGATATGCAGTGCATTAATTAATTGTACATCGATGTACGCGACATCGATCGCACCTGCATAATTGCATTATGTGTATACATAGTGCGTTCGATGGCTTGTTTACTACTATAATCGAAAGGTTTCTTTCTGCCCACCACACATGATTCGGGATGTTTCTTTGATCAAACGATGCTTCTATTACCGGCTGCGCGATTAGCGCAGCCTATTCGAAGATGCACATCGCGATGGGTAGCGCGATGAAATGTATTTTTGATAGTTCTTATTGCATCATCACTAGATCGCGAATTACGTCCGATATAAAAGAAAACGCTCCCTCGAGGATCACCATACCACAGTTCACGGTCGATCATCACCAATTGATTCTCGCGTTCTGAGGACGCCCGAATGATGCCTTTTTAGAACGATCGTAGATTTATTATGGCGGATGTACGTTTGTGTGCAGATATTTGATGATCCGATACATAGATATCTTCTCTACTCGCATTGGATCCTGCGTGTTGATTGCGTGTTGTATCATTGTGATGCCTTATCGCCAATAATCTACAAAGTACTGATGTTGTTCTAAGCTAGTTTATAATATCTGATGGCCGAAGAATCACCCATAATTTCATTCTGGATTGCAATATTTGGCCGCAATATCGAATCGGTCAACAATTGCTGTCACCGATGTATGCGGATACTCATACAAAGTGTTTTATCGATAGTGCGATGCCAGGCTGCGTGCTGACATCTATAGCATATTGATGATGATGATCATGATGATGATACGTGCGTATGCATATACTTGGGCAACTTTGTTACTAAGTTGCTTTATTACATGCCTGGCGGTAGAGAACGACTATATGCGGCGTCACAAGAGAAAATCGTAGAGTAAGTGTGCAGATCAATGGTTCACACATCGTTATCCGCTGTTCCCATCGTTCCGGTGGTAGAGAACGAAGTCGAATGACGGAAGGAAAGCCCACATGAATACGGATGCCCATGATTACTGCCCACAGATAGCTGCACGCATCCATCGAGGATGCTAGTGCATCATGGAGTGTTATGGATAATAATATATCACATATATGGATCGTTGCCGCGACCGCGCCACGTTGCTACTCTTGCGTGTTGTCAGTCTTTCTGAATATGTATGTGCGAGGTTCCGCATGTTGACTGCAGACATGTGATAGTTAAGCTTGATTGACGACATGCTGACATGCACACACAAAGTCATTTCAAACTACTGCGATCTTTCGCCTGTTCGTCACAATTGTTGTATTGACGGTGCGTGATGCGCGCTCACCGACAGTGAAACAGCAGTGCCCTACATTGATAAGCCAACCCCTGCGGTATTCACATATCGTGTGCAGCAAATCCCGCGGATTCGTGTGCGTGCCAACACACAACCCTCTACGATCAATACGCAAGGCTGCGGAGCGCACCCGTGCGTATGGATATTTTAACAGAGTTATCCATGAACTATGCCGGCATATGGGAATATGGCGTGGTACCTCAGTTGGATGACACCGATATCGAAATACTCCGAAAAGTGTGCCACAACATGCAGACGTTGCTGTCCACGCATGCACAACGACCCATGCAAAGCAATTCGATATTGAGCTCACTATCTCGTGCGCAGTGGGCGGTGATGCAACAAGGATTCCCGCTGGATTCTCGGCTAAGCATCACTGCGGCATCTGCAGGGCGTATCGAAGTGCTGCGATGGGTCATCGACACAACGGGCGCGTCCTCTTTGGACGAAAGGGTGACTGCTGCAGCAGCAGGTGGGGGGCATCTGCAGATGCTGCGGTGGATGACCGAAATGTCGACACATCATTTCCCATGGGGCGTGGGCACATGCACTGCCTCGGCAAGGAAGGGCCAACTGGCAGTGCTGGCGTGGCTGCACAAGACCGGCTGTCCGTGGGGTGCAGGAACGTGCGCTGCGGCAGCTCGGGGGGGGCATCTGCAAACGTTGAGGTGGTGTCAAGCTCACGAATGCCCATGGGATGAGCAGACGTGCGAGGCTGCTGCAGGGAATGGGAATCTGGAGGTGCTGCAGTGGGCGCGCAAGCATGGGTGCCCCTGGGATGAAAGCGCCACCACGGCTGCGGCGGGAGGGGGGCATCTGGAGACCCTACGGTGGGCTCACGGCCACGGATGCCCCTGGGATGGCACAGCCTGCATGGCCGCAGCCCATGGCGGGCACATGGAGGTGTTAAAATGGATGGTGCAACGCGGGTGCCCGTGGAATGCATACTGTGTGACTCGAGCTGCGCTGCTTGCCAAGCGCTTAAAAGTTTACGAGTATGCCATGTGTGTGTCAAGATCTGCTCGGACTGCTACTACAGGCCCATCCATCACTGAATCAGAAAGAACTGCGCGGTATGTGGTGGAAGTGCCATCAGCACATGAATTAATGGCATCTGTGCTTGATGGAGTAGTTACAGACGATAGGCATCACAGCGGGGAGAATCTGAATAGTGATTACAGGTCCTCATCATCAGGGGCACCATCAGCAGGCGGTATTCTCAATACAGGATTGTCTTCACGAGTTGACACAGGTTGCCATACTAATACCGCCCCCCGAAGCATCAGCGAGACACCATTGTCACCGTCAACAACTAATCCCCACTGCACTCATTCAAGCGCATACACATATATTCCATCCGACCTTTGCCGGTCGCGGCAGGAGAATGCAGAAATCGAGGATGCCGATGCCAATATTTGTGTGCCAATCACCCCAAACTCCGATGGAATTTTCGATCAGTGGATCTTCACATGAGTGATACGATACAGGCATTACATACCACGTGGAAATACCTGCTGATGCATTGCTGGTATCCGACATTATCAGTAGCGAGCTACAACTTTAAATGCTGACCTATATTCCTACCGCTTCAGTATACACCGCGCAGAGTATTCATTATAGCAGAGTATCATTATAGCATAGTATTTGACCATTATAGCAGAGTATTTGACAATTTTGGGTATCGTAAAATGTGAAATTATATGTGATATCAGTTTCACATACCTTTTTCATGCTAAACACTTACATGGTGGGAAATGTAACTGCTGAACTCTTTTTGTTTCATACGGGTTTTAAGATCCATGCATATATACATACAGTTCCCAAGGGTGCGACTCACGACTCAGTTCCGTCCATAGCCCATCGGTGCTCCAGGTTCGCTGGAAGACTTCATAACACTCACGGCTACCGGGCACAGACACACCTGTTGGTTGAACATCTGCACCCTGCTTCTAGTCGAGGATCCACCTCATCAGCTTGTCCGCCACACACACTTGTTTTTGCCCTACCCGGCTCAAGCTGTATCGGATCCTGCCTGGTCGCCCCGTAGGCTTCCATTGGCGACGATGATCCCGATGTGCAAGACCATACCATGCAGGTGTACTTCGCATTTCTATCCACCGCATGCGGCAAGTATAATAAACAGTTTGTTGCTCGTTCAGCTAATAAACTCATCATCGATGAGGACTTCATCCACATCGCATGCGCTGTTTGAATTCAGGGGCCACCATCTGATAACTCATGTGTGTGTGTGTGTTCTGCTCATGAATTACAGACAACTAATGAGAAAAACAATTATCAGCATGCCAAACCGTCTTCCAATGTCTACAATATATATGAAGAGGTATCAGAAACTTTATTGTAAGGTTCACATCTCAAAATTAAAATGACAAAGGCACCGCAAACAACAAAACTCATTCAAATGCCAAAACAACTACCTAGATAAACAACATCATGCAAATTCCCAGTGATCACCCATTTAATCACACTCTGGCTTACTACAAAGCGACTGGCATGCACCAAGCAACAGAGGCATCGGATATTACACGGACCGCGACTTACATGTACACCAGGCGATACCACCGGCACACATACGCGACGCTTTACCCGGCGCGGGCGGGGCATGCAAGGCTGCAATGTCGATTTACGGATGCAATGTTGTATGGCACTGAGATTAAGGTACGCAACGTGATGATAATACGATAATGTACGCAACGTGAAATTGCGGTGACGAGGCGCACCAGGTTTCAGTATATAATGGCGCAAAATACAATAGGTCCTTGACCGTATCTGAAGCTCGTACCAAAGATCACTGAAATATGTTACCAATAACTGTGCTTACACGTACATAATATGTTGCACTGTCTCGGTTCACCCATGTAGATATTCACGTGACTGCAAGCAATTGCGTAGCCCTGCGAGCCGTGCAAGGCAACCACTATCCGCTGCAACCAATAGGTCGAAAAGCTTTGCGTGCTCCATGTTGCATCATCCTCCTCCTGAAGCAATCAGTCTTGCCTGCGCTGTACACAACTGTCGAAGAAATTCCGCGCCGATTCCCCCAAACACAACATATATTCCGCAATATAGGAAGAACAGAAGAAAATTCCGCGCGTTACAAATTAGACGGTCACGCGTGTCGGACGTTAAATGTGCCATATGAAACGCAACACTTACCACATGTTGACTTCATAAACCATGAAAACAAAGAAAATAGCTGATCAGTTACATTACTTATTTTAATGTAGTGATATTAAAAAAGTGATACCGATCTTACCTGCAAAACTTATCAGCCGCAACCGTATTCTGATCGGTCCCACATATGCAGGCTTCCCCCCCCACGAAACTGCTGCAGGAAATTCTTGTCACACATTTGATTTACTGCCCACTAGACACACAGTTGCCCCACCATGTGAACCTTGTTTACATGAGCAGAGTTATCAATAACAGGAGCAAACTATACTGCAAACTGAGCATGATAGATAATTCATTTCATAATCATTGAATGGGCTTTACCTCTTACTTTCATTTAAACAAAATCAAAACAGACCCATGTATGTGTTCCTCCAATATAAATTGCAAAAAACTGTCTGCAATGTCCAAATGTCAAGTACAAACAATTCACTGGGAATTGTGTTACGGAAATATAGTATATGTAGCACTGGGATCAAGGCACATTCAAGAGCAATCATAGATATTTCATTCCCTCACAGTACTGTTCACGACTCCCTAATGCCGAAAGGCTCACTGACATCCAAAACAAATATTGAACACTCACGCGGTTACATCTATGTTGCTCATCAAATTGCTCATATTTACTTGTGAAGTTCTCCCTCACCCAACCCCACTGTCTGGCTTAACAACACCTATACCACCATCACAGCCATTCCTTCCATTTCCTTATTGCGTTTGTCAGCTGCACTTGGCATTCTAACACTATTCATATTTTCCAGGCACTGCCAGCAAACACAAGACTAGCCCTCCTTGTTCAGAAGGGAGGTTGAGCTACGCCATCATAAGGAAATCCCAGTCAGCATATATTCCATATTCCACAATGCACAATTCCCAGGAGCTCTCATATCGGTGGCATGTTGCGTGTGCCAGATCAACCAAACCCAATGCCTCAACGAAGGTTCCCTACGCTTTATGCTCCTAATGCCTTATCAATTTTACGCAAATGCCGCAGCAGATTCTCAGGGGTATATGGTGCCTCTGGATTCTTCGGATCGAACCACAGCGAACGGAAAATGATATCCAGCAAACCAGCAATCTGCGTTACCAGCACCCCAGAGAGTTGCCCTTAACTCCTGGGCATCACAAACAAGGACCTAACAGCGACTCCAAACTTTATACACCACGTAACAACAACCATCGCTATTTCGCACTTTTGATAGCGACAAAATCCCACGAGACGAGTTTCAGACACGAGCATAGGCCGCGCCGAGTGTTTCGCGAACCGGCTCTGCGCACCCGCAGGCACCAAGCATCGATTGAGCGCACCTTATCAGCGAGCGGGCGTGCTGAGTCAGCGCCAATGTGAGCAGACTTGCGGCGTGGGATGATCTCATTGCCTTCGCCCTGAATCTTCTCCGCTTGTTGCCTGTTGCGCCGCCATCCCAGCCACTGAGCGGGCCAAGCTGCAGCAGAGCGGCTGAGCCAACGCCTTGCGCGCACATGCAGCCAGAACCGACCTGGTAAGACCCGGAGTTCAAAGCGGCTCCCACAAAACACTGCACCACCACACCGCATGGACATGCACGCCCTCACCGGCCGCATCCCGCACAGCCCCCAGCCCGACCGCTGCCCGGAGGGATGGGAGGGGGAGCCATACCAGTCAAAGTAATTCTCGTAGCCCGCGTACTTTAGCTCATCCTTCGTAGGGATCATCTTCATGTCCGCCACTCGCCCCAGCGCCTGCACTCTTCGGCAAAAGCTGGCTTGAGCGCTGATGGCCACCCCTTCATCTATTCTTCGCAAGCGAATCGCCAGAGGACTGCGCAGGTAGCTTAGTGCAGAGGTGGCCGAAAACCCCGTACAGGTAATAGCAGCTACCCACAAGCACAGCAGGGGGGGGAGGAAATAAAGAGGGAGTGGATGTTAATGAAGTCCGCCCAAGTGGCGGCAGCCACCCGTTTGGAGCAGGAAGGGGGGCGCACGTCAAGGAAGTCTGTGAATGTGATGGCCTGGTAGCGCTCAAACTGCAGCACCTCCTCGGCGACCATCATGCGGCTCCAAAGGTAGCACAGGCGTCCCTCCTGGATCGTGAACTGGTCATCCAACAGTGATGTGTGGTCCAGCAGCTCCATCCAGCCGTCCATGTGCAACACTTTCTTCCGCAGTCCACCAGATCGGGGTGGGAGGCGGTACCGGCTATAAATGGCCTGTTGCACGCGGCGGGCCTACACGTCAGGGCGGCCAGTAGAGCTGCGTGCCAGTCGGCAGCCACGCGCAGTTTGCCTCGCCGCTTCCTCCGCCGATTCAACTCGCGCCGACAGACGTCCCGCAAGATCACGCAACACACGAATGCCGGATGCCCGCCGCATGCACGCGAATCTCGGGTGTGCGCGGACCACACGACGCGGCGCCTTCACGAGGCTGGCATCCCCCGAGGAGCACGACACTACTGCAGCCGCACCTTGAGCAGGTTAACGTTCGCCTTGTAGATGATGTCCACCTCCTCGAAGTACAACCTGTTCTTGCGGTGATCATCTCTGCAAACGCAAACCCCTCCTCCCCGCCCGCACATCCGATGTTTTCAGCAAACCCCCCGAGCTCCCAGCGCCCTGCACCCCATCCGTAATTTCAGCAAGATGCTAAGCCAAAGGGGGTCCATCCCCTCCCAGGCGCCTTCCACCAAGCGCCAAGCAGCACGTACGTGTTTGTTTGCGCGATTTTCGGCACATTCGGGAGAATGTTTTTCTCAATCAGGATCTCCAGTGCCCCCATCGGATCCTCCGTTTCCTGAACAACCCTCCGTGCCCTCCTCAGCCCTCCAGCCAATCCGCGCGTGGATAACGGACTCCGCCAGGGGATTACCGGGGAGCAAGATGCACGACAGGGGTAGGAGGAATGGTCATGGTGCGCAGGCATGACGCACCGCACTGGGGAGGGGCACACCTGGCCCTTGCCGTATTTGCTGATGGCGATGCGGATGAGCACCTCCAGGAACTCGAAGCGCATCAGAGCGTGCTCGTCGTTCACCTCGTACACCTTGCCCTTCTTCTCCGCCACGTAATTGGCCACGATGAAGGTCGTGTCGCAGTCCGACCGCTTGCAGAACTGCGATTCTGAGCTCGGGATCTGGCAGTCCTCCAGGAACGTGGTGTACGCGTTGAGCTGGATGTGGAAGGGCGACCCGCTTCCCAGTGCGGCGTAGTACTCGAACACCTGCCAGAGCATGCACCCCCCACATCGCGTCGCCTTCTCCCTCAACAGGGTCCACCCCCCCCTTACGGGCCGTCGCATGACTCGTGGACAATGCGGGATTCAATCCGTGTGGAGCTGGCCGAGGCAGTAGGCGCCAGGCATTCCAGCGCCGCGCCCATGGGCCCCCACAGGGGTGTCCCGGCATGTCTGGAGATCGGAGGCGTGCACGGGGACCACTGCCACAGGGGTATCCCGGGCAGTCGCTGTTTATTGCCTGCAGCAGCGCGAGCTGCAACAAGGCGGGAGGCCGGAGTACGATTCACGAGTGCGCACCGAAACTAGAATGTGGTAGTGCTTCTTGATCAAGTCCTTCATCTCAATGATGGCCTTGTCCTTGGCGATGCCCTTTGGATTCGCCTTGTTTTCGCGCTCAAGCATGCTTGTGAACTTCTCCTTCTTGTCGAGCCAGTCCCAGTCCTTCTCAAACATTTTCCGCTCCACCTTCTCGGTGTTGTGGAATGCCTGTGCCGCGCCATGGCGCGCCCCTGCCCCTCAGCGCCCGTGACTGGGGCCACCCCACACGGAGACTGGGGGTGCAGCGGTCACCACGGCCCTTCTAGAGCGCTGCAAGAGACGTCACTAGGAGGATCCAGGCGGGCCGCGGCGGCACCTTGGCATCGCTCTCCTTTAGGCGAGGCCGGAAGATAGACTCGGGAAGCTTCCACGGCGTCTGCGCGACACCCACTCCGACTCCGCCCGTCATCTCGTGCGCATGTCATTCGGAGGAGCTCCAGTCATCCCGTCACGCTTAGTGTGCGTTCCCCCTTGGTACCCCCGGCCACCTGTGACGGAACTTCAAGTGCGCTCCCTTGGGTCCCTTCTACACCCGGCTGCGAGATAGCGGGGCCGCATATTTCACACCCGGCTGCGAGATAGCGGGGCCGCATATTCCACACCCGGCTGCGAGATAGCGGGGCCGCATATTCCACAAGGGCGGCCCGGCGCAGCGCTGGTGCAAGACGAGCTGCACCGCATTTAGGCGCCTTGCATCGGGGTAGGCAGCGAGAGGGTGCGCGAGTTAAAGGAGTCCCGCACCCTGGGGGTTGGCGGCCGCACTTCAGGCACGAAGATCTGTAGCGCCACCACGCACCTCCCCGACCAGTCTCAGCACTTCCCTGACCGGTCTCAGCACCTCGGAGCGATGCTGACTGCTCGAGCGGTTTCGCGGGCAGCATCTTTAGATGCGCACACGCTCACACGGAGAGAAGCAGAGGTGGGATGCCTCCGGGCACCCATAATTAAAAGCGCAGGCCGGAGAGTTAACAGGAGGTGAGAGAGGGCGCAGCTCAAGGGGGGATGGAGGGGGGCGGGGGGGTTGCCTTTTCAAGCTCCTCGCGGGTTTCGTATCGCAGCACCACCTTAGACACAATGACAAACTCCATAATGTCCTGCGACACCAGCGTCATCACCTTCCCCCGTAAGCGCAGTACCACCTTCGACACCACCTTGGAGCCAGGAGGGAGGCTGATGGCGCGCTGGCAGAAGTGACGCGATTGGACATGGGGGTAATCTCGCACCTCTTTGAGGTCGGCGAAGGCATTGTATTCGAGGGATTGAGGGTTGTTCACGTCGAGGATGTGCTTCGAGGGAAGTGGAGCGCAAGGCGGCACCGGCCGGATCAAGTTGAGTTGGCCCCCGGGAAGCGGCTTTGTCACCTACGCAACCACTCAGGCATGACTCATGATGGCTGAGTGGTCAGGGTGGCGGGCGGCGGCGTTGGGGCTCGGCGCCGCCAGCACACACTGGATCCCGGGAGCCCTGGCGGGCAGCGCACCTCCGTCAGCATGATGTCCAGCGGGATGGCGTGCTGCAGCGCAGATTTAAGCGTGGTGGGGCGACAGGGGGGCGCCCGCAGCAGCACTTCCGCCTCGTCCACAATGCCCCCCTGCTGGTAGTAGTAGTGTGTCATCTTGCCATTGGGGAGCGTATACTCTGGGAACAGGCCCTTGTACACCTTGGACCCGCTGATGTGCTCGAACATGGCGAGCTTCGTCTTGCTACACGCGCCGCTCAGGCCGCCCCTCTCGCCCACCGATCAGAGCGTGCGGCCCCAGCACTCGGGACGTCGGGAGGCGACAGCTGCACTTCTCTGCCCCGATGAGAGGCGACCGCAGGGCACCACACGAGCTGCTCAAGTGGGCCCTATCGACGCTCTACCAACCAAGCTCGGGAGTAAGCTGATCAGCACAGCAGACTTTCATGTGTTCAGCAGGTGCGAGCACGGCTAGTGGGGAAGGGGGTGCTCCAACAGGTACCTCGCAATCAGTCAGCCGGAGGTGGGGGAGGGGAGAGGGCAAGAGACAAGGGCAGGCACCGTGTGTCGCTGCCTTGTCGGAGCATCGCCTCCTTGTCAAAGGTGATGGTGGTGCGGCTCCGCTTCGGGGCCACCTTCACAGCGAGGGTCATGGGAGGGGTCGGAGGGCGGTCCTCCATGCTCTCCAGGGCGGCCGGCATGATCTGCTCGGTCGTCAATACAGTCATCGCGGTGCGGCCGAACTGTCGCTGCCGCGTCGAAGGTCTCTCGGCCACGCACTCTACTGGGAACCGCTCATTCTCCTTCGCCTCGTCCCCATCACGCTCGACTATCTTCATCGCGTCCCCAAGGTCATTGGTCGCGTGCTGGGGCTTGGAGGTGATCAGCAGACGGTCTGCCACGGGTGGCATGTCCATCGACCGGCTCGGGTTGGTGTACTCGCTGATCGGTGGCTCCCATCGCTTCTTGCCAATCGTGAGCTTGGCCTGTCCCACCCGGACCAAAGGAGCTGGGCACATGTCACGCTCGACCATCGGAGGGATGGGAGCTGCTGGGGCTGGAGCCACGCTGCAATGCGGCCCCTCGTCATTGGCTCTGGTCACATCTGTACCTTCCAATGCAGGACAAGTGTGATTGAACAATACGATTGTTCGCACCGAGGGACCTTTCTGCAATTGCGTCACACGTACCACCAAAATAGTGCAGCAGTGATGCACCGTGCTCCCGGTGTCACAGCGAGGACAGACAAGACAAGGACACCCATCACACACACACCACCGCGCGCTTCAGCGCGGTTTGCACGCCTCGAGAGGGGGTAATGAGCGTGGGCCAGGCACGGGGAAGGGGAGGTGAATTGAATGAGAAGGAAGAGGTGCGCATATGAATCACTCGCGATGGATGCATGGAGGGCCAGTCCATAGGGCAAAACTGGACAGGGACGATATGCGCTCCGCCGAGACGCTCATTTAGCATCGTTGGAGGAGGAGGAGAATTGTCAGAGCTGCGACTGGAGGGGACCGAGGGAGGCGGCCACCTCCTCTGGGAGGTCCCAAAGATGAGCCAGCGGGCGGCGGAGCTGCTGGGAGAGGCTCGGCAGGGACTCCTTGTTGCTGATGCTGTAGTCCTCCGGGCCGACCATGTCCGCCGGTGTCGGCACCTTGCGCACGTCCTTGCGGGGCATCAGGTGGCGGATGGACTCGGGGAGCTTGCCGGTGACCCGCTCGATGGCGTGCTCCGCCTCCGGCTCCGAGAAGGTCTGGTGCATCCACGAGAGAAAGTCCTTCTTCTGCTGACTCAGCCGGATCGACTCCTCCACCGGGTCCGTCTCCGCACTCGTCGGCGTCATCTCCTTGGCACCCTTCACGGGCGGAAAGCGCACCTGCACTTGCTCCACCCCCCGGGCCCTCGCGTGAGCGCCCCAGGCGGCTCGCACACAAGCCGGCGCCGCGGGGCCCTCACGGGCAAAGCCAGCACCTCGTGCGCACCGGGACACAGAGAACAGAAAGTGCCTCTTCACCCAACCCCACCCTCAACTGGCTCAAGTCCCAGACCGGTGTTGGATTGACCCGCATGCTTTCAGCCTGCAGGGGACCCCCTCCATAGAAGCGGTGATTGGGCCGGCTCAGCGCAAAAGCGAGGCGCTGAGGCAGTTGGAGCAGGGCACCAGCTGTTCTGAGGTGGCACCCCTCGAGCGCGGGCCTTTGGGAGGCGAGGTCCCAGTCCCCCCACCTCCCGGGTGGCGCGCTGGCGGAAGAATCATTATGCAGGAGGGGGGCCGGAGATCTCGAGGGGTACCTTAGGGCGCTCGCTGTGGCGGGACATCAGTAGGTTATTAAGATTACTCTCACTTTCGAGGTCGGGCTCGCTGTTTTGGACTGGCGGGAAGTTCGGCCCGTCTGGTGAGTTGTAGGCGTTTCTATTGTCTGCCACCAATACCCTCCCGCCAAACCCCCCTCCCAGTTCCCCCAAGCAGCCTAAGGCCCAAGCCTGCAACAAGGCCCGCGGCTGCGCCACAGATGCCACTCCCCGCGGCTGCGCCACAGATGCCACTCCCCGCGGCTGCGCCACAGATGCCACTCCCCGCGGCTGCGCCACAGATGCCACCCCGCGGCTGCGCCACAGATGCCACTCCCCGCGGCTGCGCACAGATGCCACTCCCGCGGCTGCGCCACAGATGCCACTCCCCGCGGCTGCGCCACAGATGCCACTCCCGCGGCTGCGCCACAGATGCCACTCCCGCGGCTCACAGATGCCACTGCGCCACATGCCACTGCCACAGATGCCACTCCCGCGGCTGCGCCACAGATGCCACCCCGCGGCTGCGCAGATGCCACTGCGCCACAGATGCCACTCCCCGCGGCTGCGCCACAGATGCCACTCCCGCGGCTGCGCCACAGATGCCACCCCCGCGGCTGCGCCACAGATGCCACTCCCGCGGCTGCGCCACAGATGCCACTCCCGCGGCTGCGCCACAGATGCCACTCCCGCGGCTGCGCCACAGATGCCACTCCCCGCGGCTGCGCCACAGATGCCACTCCCCACAGCTGCGCCACAGATGCCACTCGGCTGTGTCACAGATGCCACCCCGCGGCTGCGCCCAGATGCCACTCCCCGCGGCTGCGCCACAGATGCCACCCCGCGGCTGCGCCACAGATGCCACTCCCCTCGGCTGTGTCACAGATGCCACTCCCCACAGCTGCGCCACAGATGCCACTCCCCGCGGCTGTGTCACGAGCACGCCGCACTCGCGCAGGTCCCTCCCCTAGCCGCATCTCATTTGCGCAAGAGTAATGTATGCCCGGCGCGGTGCTCGGTGACATCGTGCAGCTTGGACAACGAGAGGCTGCGAGGAGGGAGGAAGGGGCAGGGGTGAGGGGGAGGCATACTGTGTGGGGTGCAGAGTGGTGAACGGTTATAACTAAAGGGCAGCCCTCGTTCCGTGGTGGGCCTGCTACTGGAGCTAGTCCCCCCTCTGTCCATGTCCCGGGTTGGGAAGCTGGGGAGAGAGAAGCGCATGTTGTCGGCGGCGGCGGACTGGGCGTCGGATGTAGCAGTGTGGGTGCCCTTGAGCTCCACCTTGTAGAAGCGGGTGCGGTTGAGCGGGTGCGAGGCCAAGTTCTGGAGCATGGCGTTGGCCAGGTTGCCGGTGTCACGCTCCATGTCGTTGAAGCACTCATTGCCGCGCATCCCAGGCAGCTGGCCTTGACTCTGCGCCACGCTCACAGCCCCTCGCCCCAAATCCCCGCACCTCTCACGCCGTCCCTCAACACCCCCTCCTACGCCATCAGGCAGCGCATTGCACAACCTGGAATCTTCCCCAACCTGCCGCAATCCTCTGTGCTCCCTCAATCTCCATCGCGTCGCACCCGCGTAACCGTTCTCTTCGGGCGCTTATTCAATTCATACATCTCGAGACGTCACATTTGGCACCAACACACCGACGTTGCAGGTCTCATTGAAGGACGACCATCCAAACATCCTCCCTCCCTCCCTCCCTCATGTCATTCGTTGGCGTCGAAGCGCTTTTGAGCGTCCCAGATGCGATGACGTGGCACCTCAATACAATCTCGCAGCATTAGTGGATGCAGACCCCTGGCATCCCAACAGTGCCTCCGGGCGGAGCCTATTATGAATACACATCATCGGCTCAGGGCCACGTCATCAGCTCAGAGCCACGTCATCCCGCTCATTTCGCGGTGACATCTGAAACGATTCCGAGCGCTCTCTCTGCAAGCGCCATCTTCAAAGCTCATGACACAACTAGAGGTCCTGGGGCACTGCTGCACCGCTTCCATCAGGCGGCCGTCGCCTGCAGAGGCACTGCCTCGCTGCAGCAGGAGCTCCGAGGCCAAAGCTGGCTCACCAATCAGAAACAAGCATCACGGGGGACGGCATTTCCGAGACAGAAACTGCCAGGGACTGCCGCCACAGGGCATGAATGCTGCCGGAGCCAGCTGGCGCACGGTATGACAGGTTCTCAGGACCTCCGATCCGGGGCCAGCTGGCGCACGGTATGACAGGTTCTCAGGACCTCCGATCCGGAGCCAGCTGGCGCACGGTATGACAGGTTCTCAGGATCTCCGATCCGGGGCCAGCTGGCGCACGGTATGACAGGTTCTCAGGACCTCCGATCCGGGGCCTGGCAGGGAAATCCGAGGATGCAGGCGTGCATCGTCTGAGGAATGGGGGACGCACCGAGAACTTCGAAGAGATGCGCAGTGTGGGCATCAGCACGATCTTTGCAATGTGCACCTGCAGCAGCACGCCTCCATCGGGTGAGAGGAGAGGCCTGGTGCGGCAGCTGAAATGCTGTCTGATGGCAAAGCATGATGCCTGGGCAGGTGGGTACCTGGTGCTTGGTCATCACCGAGAGGTTGAGCAGCAAACGCATACCGTGGCGGATACGTGGCAGCAGCCCCTGCGAGTCCAGCTCCCCGCACTAAGATAGAGCGCAAGCACTGCACTGCACATGCGCCTCTTTGAGGCATGCAGCGGGCGCGCACAGGCCCAACTATCGAATGCACGAGCAAAACACGGTAAGGCCCCGGCTCCCCCAACCCCTCGCCACGCAGAGGGGCGCACAGCATGTCGAAATGTGAGGCTGCGCGAGGCTCCCTGATCTTCACGCAGGCCGACCCCTCTGCAGCCCGCAGGCAGAGTGCGCATCCGGAACAGTGACGGTGTCTCGACAAGCGAAGGCACTCGGTGGTGTGATGCCGACCCAAGTCAGCCAGGCCCAATCCTCAGTGTGCGAAAACAAGGCACCCAAGAGCAGGGCGGGCATGCGGCATCAGCACATCAGCAGCGCCCGAAGGCATCAGCGACATCCAGCCAATCACGCGAGCAGCCCGCCGTCTCCACACCGACGCCGGCACAGCTTCAGTGCGCAGGCAGCGCAGTCGCAGAGGCGCTCACGTGGCCCAGTGAGGCTTAAGGGGTCCCCTTCTTCACTAGTCAGCTCCGGGAAAGCCGGATAAGTGTCCCGAAGTGTGTGCTAAATCCTTTGGTCCCCGGCGTGTGGGTACATCGCCATGGTGCCAACGACATCAGTCCCAGGAGAAGTACACACAGGGCACCGCTGGGTTCCACCAACAGGGAAGCGAAGTGTTCCACCCACCATGTCCATGTTATCTGGGATATCAATGTCCTCCACGCCTTCGACAATTTGCTGCTCCTCCATCAGCACCTTCAGCTCCGGGGAAATCTCGAGTTCCGGCTCAAACTCTTTTGGTTGTGGGCCAATCAGGGCTCGAAGGCACTTATTCACCATGAATGCAGTTAGGGTTACCCCCTTGTTGTCGACGATGTTTGTCTTGCTCCCCTTTATCACCACGCTCGGCCTGTCACCCCACCTCAAGCCCCCGCCAGTCCTGGGTATCCCCGTCCACTGGACCTAGTTGTGCACGGCCCTTGGGTCTGACAGCCCTGCCAACATGCCGCCAAACCAGACAGCTGTTGATGGCGCACTCGTCACTGCACAGTCCCGGCTGCGGAGTCCTGAATGCGCTGGACCGAGACTGAGCTCCGGAGTCCTGCATGCGCTGGACTGAGACTGAGCTCCGGAGTCCTGCATGCGCTGGACTGAGACTGAGCTCCGGAGTCCTGCATGCGCTGGACTGAGACTGCATCTCTGACAGCAGGAAGCTGAAACGGTGTGGTGCGCTTGGCCACTGCTCTGCCCGACAACTGACGTGATCTAATGCTCAGTCTCAGTCCACTGCTCTGCCCGACAACTGACGTGATCTAATGCTCAGTCTCAGTCCATCTAATGCTCAGTCTCAGTCCACTGCTCTGCCCGACAACTGACGTGATCTAATGCTCAGTCTCAGTCCACTGCTCTGCCCGACAACTGACGTGATCTAATGCTCAGTCTCAGTCCACTGCTCTGCCCGACAGCTGACGTGATCTAATGCTCAGTCTCAGTCCACTGCTCTGCCCGACAACTGACGTGATCTAATGCTCAGTCTGCGCAAGCTCACAGTGGAACAAGCCCCGTACGATGCGGGGCCTCTTTCAACCGAGCCTCCTCACTGCCAACCACAAAGCTTGCGTTCACGGGCATCTCCGGACGCAATGCAATCGACAATCCGCCGTCGCTCAGCCCGGGCCGGCAGTACCCCGAGGGCTTAGCCCTACAGGAAAAGCACGCAGGTGGGCTCGAGGCTGAGAGAGACCCTTGGACGCAACGAGCCCTCCGAGTTGGAGTGGAGGAGGCCCTGGGGGAGGGCTCACTTGTCACAGCCCAGGGGCGCGCAGAAAGTCTGGTGCCCGAGGACGCGCAGGCCGGCGGCCTGCAGGCGGGGAACCCCGCTCGCCAGCAGCTTGAGGAGGCCGTTCTGGTACTTGTCCAGCCCCCCCACAAACTCGGTGTTGCCCCACTCTTCCAGCAGCTCGCCCATGAACGAGGCAGCGGTGTCACGGGTGGACGGCGGCCAGATGTGGTCATGGTTGACGACGTCGAGCAGAATCTGCACAGCGCCTGCATGCACGACGTGCTGCTCCACCGCGAGGCTGCGGATGGCCAGGTTCCACAGCAGCCCGGCGGACATCTGCACCATCTTGAAGTGCGGCTTGCGCTGGAAAGTCATGATGCGCATCATCACGTCCACAGCATGCACCTTCAGCTCCTCCTTACTCAGGTCATCCATCGGCTGTGTCACCTGGACGCTCCACCATGACTCGCTCTGTACCCCATGTGGGTGGTCCATCTCCGACACGTGTCGCCGCCGTGGGGGAATGTACGTGTCACCCTCCTGCACCACCCCAGACCGTCCGCTTCATCGGTCACACGCGCAGCCTTCGCCGTACGGGATGCCTCTGGGCAGCACATGTTGGGGAAAATGGCCCCTCAGAGGGAGCTCAGGGGGCGGCCTCATGGCAGCGCAGCGCCTGAAGGCCCAAAGCATCGGGCCTGTGCTCAGCGCCTGGTCAGGCAGGAGGGATGCGTCAACAGTTCGTCATACCAGGGCCGCCTTGGGTGCCCGTGGCAGCCCTCCTACACCGCACCGTCCTCGTGCAGGGCTCGGGCACCCGAGGCAGGCGATGAGAGGGCCCACAGGGCCAGCAGAGGCGAGGCGCGTCCATCGTAGCGTCACGGGCAGAGGCAGCCGCAGCGGCGTGTGCCGCCACGTCTCTGCGGTGCCCGGCTCACCGGTATGAGGTAGAGCCAGAAGCAAGCCACCATGAACTCGAACATCTTGATCAGGTTCCTGCCCTCGTCCCCGTCCCCGTACTCTCCGTCCCGGATCGCGTCCAGCCACTTGTTCGTGGTCCGCAGCATCACCTTCAGCCCCCACAGCTCGCCCTGGAGGTCCTTGCGCTTCTCCAGCTCCAGCTCCTTCAGCCGAAACACCCAGTCCGCCCACATTGACTCGTCCCAGGAATGGTCTTTCTCCGCCTCCAGCCGCGCCTCCTCCTCTGCCAGCGCCTCTGCTGCCTCCTTCGCCAGCCTCGCTGCTTCCTCCTTTTCTTCGGCGTCCTTCAGTTCCTTCTCCGCCCTCTCCAGCTCTGTCATCGGTTCTTCATCCTCTACTGCCTCCGGCTCCGGCTCCTGCGGAGCTCACCACGTCGCCACGTCACCCCCTGAAGCGCGACGCCTACCCCAGCTGCACCCTCCTTGCAGGCTGCACGAGCTCCCAGGCGCCACCTCATGACGCAGGTGTTACGCGGGCCCCACCTCATGACGCAGGTGTCACGCAGGCGGCTCGCATCGCGCGGTGGCAGGCATCGGGGGCTCGCACCTCCTCGGGCTCGGGGTCTCGAGGAATGAGCTCCGGGGGCGAATCCCTCAGCTCCTTTGCGTAATGCGCGCTTCGCATCAAGATCCACAGGCCAACCACAAGATGCTCCACCACCAACGGTCGAGGGGTCGCCTTGATCAGCTTCATGTAGCGGAGGAGCATCTGCCACGTGCCACGCCATCTTTCCCAATCTGAGTGGCTTCCGACCAAGGCACCGCGCAAAGCAAGGAGCGGAGCTCGGGGCGCCCTATGGAGTCGGAAGGCCTCGGAGCAGTGCAACTGCTACTGTCGGACGGACGCAGGGGTCCATGCTCGAGAGCGGGCAAACGTCAGACGCGCCTAAGAGGTTGCTCGGAGTTTCGCCACAGCCGCGCGCCCGCGGCACACCAGTCGGCAGGAGAGGGTCATTCGCCAGGGTGGGAGCGATGAATGCATAGATTGATGGTGGCGGCCGGCGGCCATTCCTGCCCCCTTCTTACGTGCGAGGACGGGACTTACCGGCAGCTCGATCTCGTCGGTGCACATGGTGGTGAGATGCATGAGGCCCACGGAGCCGCACTTGGACACGATGTCCACGCAGTACAGATCGTCCACTTTCGCCTCCATGGCGTCCAGCAGCGCCGGGAATGCGCCCGCCGCGAGCAGTCGCTTGCGGTAGGTGCCGAAGAAGCATGCGTCCCCGGTCTGGCCGGTGGGATGCATCGTAAGGTACGAGATGCCCGTGATGGCCGCCACCAGCACCCGCGCCGCCCCGATGCTGTTCTCCTTGATGATCTCCATGGCTCCGTCAGTGCGAGACGCAAACTTCGCGGCGTACTTCTGCTCACGCCGTGCAACACCCCCTCCAGCCGTCGTCCTCGAGTTGTAATCCTCGAGCCCGTCACAACGGCACCCGGAAGCCACCATTGACGGGCGGCCTATCCACGTGAGTCGACCAAGCACACGGGCAATCCAAAGCCACCATTGACGGGCGGCCTATCCACGTGAGTCACCAAGCACACGGGCAATCCAAAGCCACCATTGACGGGCGGGCTATCCACGTGAGCTGACCAAGCACACGGGCAATACGAAGCCACCATTGGCGGGCGGCCTATCCACGTGAGTCGACCAAGCACACAGGCAATCCAAAGCCACCATTGACGGGCGGCGTATCCACGTGAGTCGACCAAGCACACGGGCAATCCAAAGCCACCATTGACGGGCGGCCTATCCACGTGAGTCGACCAAGCACACGGGCAATCCAAAGCCACCATTGACGGGCGGCCTATCCACGTGAGTCGACCAAGCACACGGGCAATCCGAAGCCACCATTGACGGGCGGCGATCCACGTGAGTCGACCAAGCACACGGGCAATCCAAGGCCACCATTGACGGGCGGCTCATCCACGTGAGTTGACCAAGCACACGGGCAATCCAAGGCCACCATTGACGGGCGGCCTATCCACGTGAGTCGACCAAGCACACGGCAATCCAAAGCCACCATTGACGGGCGGCTCATCCACGTGAGTCACCAAGCACACGGGCAATCCAAGGCCACCATTGACGGGCGGGCTATCCACGTGAGTCGACCAAGCACACGGGCAATCCAAAGCCACCATTGACGGGCGGCCTATCCACGTGAGTCGACTCAAGCACACGGGCAATCCGAAGCCACCATTGACGGGCGGCCTATCCACGTGAGTCGACCAAGCACACGGGCAATCCAAAGCCACCATTGACGGGCGGGCTATCCACGTGAGTCGACCAAGCACACGGGCAATCCAAAGGGGATCCCAGGATCGAACTCTTGCCGTAGAGGACCTGTGAGACCCGGGGATGCCTGCCACATCAGCAGTGCGCAAACAGAAATGGCACCTTCGCGGGCTCTCCTGCAGCGCTCAAGTGACGCATGAGGCTCGGAGCTGCCGGGGGCAGCCCGTCGGTGCTCGAACGCCCTTCGAGATACGAAAGGCGCAGAGCGTCCGCGCAGCCCGAACGCGGCTGCACGAGCCCGAACGGATTGGCCGGGCTGGCGGGCGCACCCCGATGAGGATGAGGCGAGTCTGCAGACTGATGATCTCGAGGAGGGCCGCGCACGGTCCTTCCGGGTCGATCGCCTCTTTGTTCTGCCGGCCCACCAGCAGCTCCGCAGTGTTCTCAGTCATCGCGAAGGCCGCCAGCGCCGCTGTGGCCGCTTGAGTGATGTGCCAGAACCTGCCTCGCCCCAACATGCCCCCCATTCTCTCCTCCCTGCAAGACACGTGACGCACTCAGTTCCTCGCAAGTCTTGAGCTACATGCATTCTCCTCACTACACAGTAGCTCCGAGCAACATCTCTTGCTCTAAGTGCAAAGGGCATTGCCACACCCAGCCCTAGCCTGGCAGAGGCTGGAGGGCCCCAAGCCGCACCGCAGGCCTTCGCGGAGGTACCGCTTCTTCTCAGCGAGGGTGTGGGTGCGCAGCGCCAGCTTGGCAAGGTGCTGCAGCGACTCCTCCTTCACGCCTTTGCCGTCTATCTTGAAGCAGTAGTATGCCGAGCCCCACACACCCTGCAGTAACCCCCCATTCCCGGCCTCAGCGGGAATCGTACATCTCGGTGATGCGCTGCTTCCCTACGCGCGCACAAAGCATGCACCTTCAACCACCGACCCACCCCTCATCCTCCCGTAGCACCTCAAGCTGTTGGCCCGGGCGCTGAGGGGTGCCGGACGCCGGTGCAGCGGAGGGATCCCGCAGCTTCAGGCCAACCACCCTGAGAGCCGCGGCGCCCTGCACCGGCGCCGTCGCTCCAGGCGCCGCAGGGAGACCAATCGCCGCCCACTTCGCCGGGGTGAGGCGCGTCCTCAGGTGCTGTGCTTGCACGCCTCTCGTCTGGGACGTCCATGCCCAAAGATGCGGGCGGAGGACGGCGAGCAAGGGTGGCGAGGGTGGCGGGGGTGCATCACCGCTGCACCAGGGTGGAGGCGGATCTATCCGGAAAATCCACCGGATTGTCCTGGGAGGTCCAAACCGGGCTGCAGTGCGCTATGGGTGGGCCGGGAGCGCCCACCTGGGCGGTGTACTCGGTGATGTTAAATATCATGTGCAGGGACTGGGAGCTCATCATGGCGGCCGTGTCCTTCCTCTTGTCTGCCTTGAGATCCTCCTCGAACTTGCTCACAAACTTGTCCAGAGCCGAGAGGGATTTCTCAAACATTTCCACCACCTGCTCGTGCATCACTATAGTGTCCATCGCCATGTCATCGGTGGAGTAGCACTGCATGATGGCTGACCCCGCGAGCCACAGGGCTTCGGCACCCCGGCCCTCTGCCTTCAGCATATCGAGAATTCGTAGCATCCCTGCAGCCCCCATCCTCATACCCCATGCCTCAGCCACCGCAGACTGGCCACAGACTGCAGCGCCATGGGGATCAACGGCAGCATGCTTTCACCTTTGTGCTTGATCACGTTCATGCGGATGTGCTGGTCGCGGATGAGGATGATCGCCAAAATTGACGCGCACAGCTTGCGCCGCTTATACGTCCAGGTCTCGCAGTACCCCTGCAGCGGCACCCGACGCATCACCTCGATGAGCCGCTTTTTGTCGTTGGCACAGCAGAATCAGCCACACAGCTCACTCCCCAAGCCCTCCTACCATGTCGGGCCATGGCACCTGGCCTTGTCATGACTCGACAGATTTGGTAACCGGCCCGGTGTGTGCTCGAGGGCTCCGCGTGCACATGAGGGGGCCTCAACGCCAAGACGCGCCGCTCAACCCCCTCCAGAAGGTGCACAGGCTCAGGGATGCAGCTGGGAATTCGGAGCTCGGTGGAGTTTAGACGTACAGGAATCTCAGCCAAGAGATCGAAGAAAAAGGACAAGGAGGGGTTGCACTTCTCGATGCTTGGACGGCAATACTTGTCGGTACTCATTATTGCGATGATGCCCAGCGCGTACTCTTGCATCAGGTCTCTCTCTGCCTCCAGCATCTCGCCCTGGCAAACAATAGTCGAGGAGTGAGATACATGCAGCCCCGGCGCAGAGAGGAGGCGAGCATCCGCCATCACGCTGGAGGCTCCATGCTCTGCAGCCCCCAGCAGCGAGTGTCACCACCGGAGGTGCATCTCTCGCTGGAGACAGCTTTGCTCGGTAGACCCCATCAGCGAGCACCAGCGCGCGAGTATTTCCCTCCCCTCCATCCACAGTGTGCCAGACACTGTAGGCTCGACCACCGGCGATGGGCCAGGGACATCCACCTTCTCATGGCCGCCCTTGCCGATCTTGGTCTTGATGGTGCGCTCCAGCAGATGCATTGCCGACTTCGCTCCGCCGAACTTGCACAAGGTGCGCCGCTTAGTCTGCGTCACACACAGTGACCACACCGCGGCGGCAGCCGGCTGCACCAGCTTGATCTCCGGGCTGGTCATCTGCTTCACGAGGAGCCGCAGGGCGCCCTTGGGGATCTCCTGCAACCCACAAAGGGAGGCACCCACCGTGAATGGAAGGGACGAGTCAAAAGCTTGTTCCAGCAATGAAGGCAAGACAGGCAGTGCACCCCGTTTCGCCTCGAGCATCAGAAAAGAGGAAAGTAAGGTGTCCATCACTGCTGGGCGCAACACCCATGATGGTCAAACTGTTATGTCCATCGCCGGCCAACCGACGGCACTTGGTGAGGTGGCGGCAGAGAGCTGGGGGCGAGCAACCCGCGCTGGAGGCCAGGACGGCGCGACATAGCTGTACCGCGAGCGGCCTTATTGGAAGCCCAAACAGGTCGTGGCAAAGGAGCACTCACGTTGTGATGAGTTTTCTTCACCGCGATCTCCCAGATGCCATGCGCACCTGCTCCCACGCATCGAAGACCCAAGCTCCAGTGAGGCAAGGTCACCGCAGCTTCAGTGAGACAGAGGTCCTGCAGCATGTAGAGTGGCGGCGGTCACTGCGGGCGCGGTGATGCTGCGTGTCCTCATATTTTCTGTTCGGCTTTTGGTCCCGAGCTGATGTGAGAGAGCCAGGAATGAGGCGCACTGGAGGCGCAGGCGGAACTCACCCTCATAGCGCAGGGTACGGTTCCCATCCGCGGCAAGCATCGCCGAAAGCTGGTCTGCTTTGTGGGTGCGGCGCACGTGCATGGGGTACGGTCGATCCTTCATGATTGCCTGCCATTCCTTCTCGTCTTGGATGTGCACCAGACGCCTGCTGAACTCCACCTCGGGCTCTTCATCTGTCGACTCGTCCGAAAATTCCTGTTCGGAATCGGAGCCTTTTTCTGAACCTGGATCGGGCGTCTTCGTTTGTTTCCCTGACATCGACCTCGCCATGCCGCCCGGGGGACCTGGCACGGGAGGAGCCCGCCCCGTATGCCCTCAGAGGCACTCCCAGCCCTCCACTGCTCCCGATCTCCCCGGTTTGCGAAAGTTCGCAGGTCGGGGTATGGAGGGCCCAGGCTGTGGCCGGATATGGGTGGTACAGGGCCCCCCCACCTGGTCTCGTGCACCGTGTATAGTTATTCCGAGATTATGAGAACCCAAAATACACAACTCCCGACAAACCACCAAGCTTCCTCTGTCCGTGGCAAATAGCTTCTATGTCCGACTGTCCGCAGTAATTCAACCTCCTCATAAGAAGCCTCCACATAACGGTTTCTCGATATAGTTTCTCTCTAGACCTCTTCCCGGAGTTTTGCCTCAAGTTCTGCACTTATTCATCGCAGGATCACCTGGAAATAGTCACACCGGTTGGCAAGCTTGGGGATGCCAGTGGGTGAGCGATTTAGTACGGGGGTTTTGCGAGTATCTATACTTGTACGCACGCGCAGTTTTCGGGGAGGGGTCAAAGCCGAGGATCACCTTTCGGTGACTTCAGTGTAGGTTCGGGTTCAGGCTCGGGCGCGGGGATGCGTGCATCGTAAAACGGCAGCTTATGCAGCAGCTGAAGTTCCGTCCCTTGGTAGGTGCCGGTCGTTCTGGTCACAATGTATCCGTCCCTCTCGAATTTCTCCTCCTTACCTCCAGCTGCAATCCGGAGCAGTCATGGCAAGCGGTGTCAGTCCATGCATGGTCGAAAGAAGGCGCAAATGAACGCTCCGTGGTTGTCTCCAGATCCTCGGGACGCCCCTTCGCTCCTCAGAGGGCTCTTTTCTGCGGTGAGGCACTGTGCAGCAGCGCAGTGCAGTGCCGAAGGCTTCATGCAGGAGGAGGCAGGGGAATAGCTCACGTGTGAGAGTCCATTTATCAGGGTCGTGGCCGAAGAAGCAGCCGATTCTCTTCAAGTTTAAGGCGAGCGACTCGACAGTTTCTGCAGGTGTGACACAAACTCGGTGAGCGCGCAAAGTCCAACAGTCGAACACAGGTGCCGACATAAATGTCAAGACATAGTTGTGCCAGCTGGCAGCTGGACACTGCAGATGATATCATCGGCTTCTCTCGCTGGGTGGGAGGTCACCAGGCATAACCGACAAGCGCCTCTCGCGAGGTTGCGGCGCGTTGCGGCTCTTCCTGGGAGCCCTCTGCCCTATCGGCATCAGAGGAGGGCGAGCCAGCAGTGAACCTGCCGAGACACCCGCCACGCGCCAGGTCAGAGCCTGCAGTAAACCTCCTGAGACGCCCGTCAAGCCAAACCCGCGTTTGGCAGTCTTTTGAGCTTTGAGAGCCACCACGCCTTTGCCGAACATAGTAGGATCTGCGGCAAGCATCACCGCGGCCAGAGCAAGCCGCCCGTATGACCGACTCCACGTGGACTCACTCGGTTTGCCAATTTCAGCTCGTGGTCTGGTGCCGCACTCTTCCTGAGTGGAGACAGCGCGTACGTGAGCTGCTTACCGGCCAAAACCTCTGACCTCACTCTCGATATGAGACTTCGCAGCTCGCAGGGCGAAGATCTGCAGAGGCTTCTGGGCTTACAGAGCTACACTGCTGAGAAAGCTAACAGGAGTCTATTTTGTCGGCAGCTGGTTATGCGGTGGTGCACGGTCGAAGGAGTAGTGCTGGCGCCACACCTGGCGAGGCTGGATGCTCTTCGGTTGGGTGCTCAACCACCGTAACTGGGAGCAACACCGAGACTTTCCTGTGATACCTCAACCCAGCCTGGTCACGCAGTAGCAAACTTTGGACCCTGGAGCCAGGGTATGCGTGGACCTGCGAGGGGTCTGGGACCGGAGTGTACAGTGTGTCATCTAAATGTGGACCAACCTGAGCTAAGAAGCGGCGGTCGTGAGAGAGAAGCAAAGAGCGTTCACACATTAAGATGAAGTATCTGACTTCACAGGTTTGGTAAAAGCCTGGGACATCTGCCAGCGCGTGACGGCGGGGGCTCACTTTTTGCCCTGCTCCTGCGCTTCGTTCGAAAGTTGTGCGAAGTACACATCACCGCCGTCCTCCTGAGCACAACAGCAAGACTGTGAGAGGGCGCCGCGAGAGCAGAGCTTCTGTGCAGAAAGCGAAGCAAAGCTGAAGTGTCAAGAGCAACTTCACATAGGCTTGCGCGTTTCTAGATACACGGTGCCTGTGTCCCATCCATAGCAATTACCGTGGGCACAACCAAGCACAGGAACACCGCCTCGCCTGACCCCATCCCTTTTTGCGCCAGTTGGGCGCACTGTAACAAACTCGAAGAGGGCGGGTTTGTCTCACAGGCATCGACAAGGATTGGTGGTAGCGATGCTGACTTCGACGAGCGAATACCCGCACAAACATGACGGCAAGTGGCTCTGCATGCGTGCCACTGTATTCGCTGGCACAGATAGTGCGATGGTGCACTTGCCAATGCTCTCCGCGACCATGAGGACAGCTATCGCAGTTTTGCCTTACGGGGAGAACGCTGGTTGGCCCGCAACGCGATGCGTGAAAACAAGTGGGAGCTGCAAGGGAGGAAAAACCTCTGGCTCGAGTTCTTCATCCTCCACGCTCTCATAGACTCGCTCGAAGTCGTCTGTGGTAAGCTGGAACGTGGAACGTATCACGCTGGGGTCCTGACGGGGGGTTTTTATTGGAATATGACTCATTTTTGGATCGGTGTTCGCGCTCTTCAAGTCGCACCACCTGCGCCAACGAAAAGCTAGGGATGAGCTGAAAACTGCAGAAGGAGATTGCAGGTGCCAGGCACCTACTCCGCGACAGTAGTGCCTGCTGGGGATGAAAAGAAGGACTCCCGTGAACTATCCATTTCACCTGCAACGTCGCGCAGGAATACAGACCTTGACAACAAGGCTAAGGGCCGAGAAAGAGCTTCAGTTTAGAATTCGATTCGTCGAATGCTTAGACCGAAGTCGGAACGCCAACTATGGCGCGCGAGATCACGAAAAACACCAAACCTGGATCGGGAACGCCCGTTAGAGGAAGAGAAGGTACGCTGGACATAACGAGTATCTGGAAAACGTAAACCCGTGACCGCAGCGAGCGTCCTTGAAAATATATACTACTGTTATTCCCACGCGAAGTGGCGAGAGGGGGCACTGAAGTTCAATCTCCTTTGGTTCAGTTCTATTTTATATTCTTAAAATTGGGCTTGTAACATAAGTGATGTATGCTGGACGAATAAGTTCGGGCACAGAACAAACATCAAGAGCAGACTTCACGCTGGCTTAGCTCCCTTTCCGAGCAAGCGCTACAGGAAACCACGTGCAGCAGGTAACGAGGTGAACATCAAGTCATCAGCGAAAAAATAAGTTTATAACAACTGCACGCACATGGCGAAAAAATAATTTTGTAAAAAGTGGACGCACATGGCAAACAGAAAGCCTAGAAAGTAAATGGCAAATAAAAGTGCAAAAGTACTCCTGCCATAGTATATAGTTCGCGGGGTGTACCAACGAAGCGAGGAGGGTTCAGTTTGCTAGGGGTCTGATGCAATCGCTTCTCATCGCGCATGAAAATATGGACAGGTTTGAAAGGGATATTGAAAATATGAAACTGGCCTGCGCGCCGATGGTTGCCTTTGGTTGTAACGAGAATTCCTTCACAGTTCAGCATGAAAATGCTGAAACCATTAGGACTGGGTACTCTATAGTCGTATATACAAGAAGCGAAAAGCGATGGCGAGTGCATTTTTCTGCATAAAAAACTCCCGGGAAACACGCGGCTTCAAGCTTTATGGCTATTCTCTTTAAAGACAGAGTGGTGTTCTCGCCTTAAAACGTTTGCGAACATTTATGCACACAAAGAAGCACAAGATACGCTAAAGGTATAAGTTTCCTCGAAAAGAGAGCTGCGCGAGTGTGATACGCAACAATAAAGGAGAGCCTTCAAGTATGACGTTGTAAAGGATTCTAGCTGGAATACATAAAGTGTGCGCTGCACAAATTACCGGTGGTTAACAACACCGATAGGGGTCAAGTGAAGGGTAGCGAACGAAACTGTGATATCAAATTTAACCAACCAGCTCACGATGGTGACAAAGGCGCTTCAAAATGGAGAAAGAAACGCATACCTGATGTTGGCATGCTCCAACACCCAAGGGCACCTAAACCATCCTTTTGGGTGAACCCTTACACCCAATCGGACTCACGTTATTTCATGTAAACGAGCAAAAAATCATTGATACCACGTCACTGTTCGACTGCACAGAACGAAGGTATTAATGAAATACACTAACTATATATCACCACGTTCAGAGCTCTATTGTATACACCGCGTTTAGGGGTGTTCCTGGGTTTTCCCGTTTAAGAAAATAGATCTTAGATGGGAGACAGCGACAGCCGAGCGATAGTAGTGACACAAGTAACATTGCACACGGAGTGTCATTGTCATGTCACTGGATTATCAAATTTATCATAATGATTTCATTTGATAATTCATAATAATATCCCATGGGATGGCATGGCAACTATTGGCATATCGATATGGATATGGATATCACATGGCATTGGCGTTGGCATGGCATGGCATGGCATTGGCATGGCAAATGGCATGGCATTGGCATGGCATGGCATGGCATGGCATATGATTAATGATATCGATATGGTATGATACTAGGCACGGTCGATCTCAAAAAAGAGATCTCCACTAGGCCATCTGACCGTAAGATCATGTGTGCGACAGTGCTTTTCTTTTTACATCCCAACATGCCACGCGATGACGCGTGGGTGGCGTCGCGGTAAATGTACGCGACTGCAGCGGCACTGTCATCGTTAGCGTCTGGCGATCGTGAGATCGGGAGCTCGTCTGTGTCGCCCGTTGGGATTCGCGCTTTGCTGCTGCTGATTAAGTAAGTAAGTAATTTGGTCCGGTTCCAAATCATACTAGGCGGATCGATCTCAAAAAGAGATCTCCACTAGGCCATCTGACCGTAGGATCATGTGCGCGACAGTGCTTCGCTTTTTGCATCCCAACATGCCACGCCATAACGCGTGGGTGGCGTCGCGGTAAATGTACGCGACTGCAGCGGCACTGTCATCGTTAGCGTCTGGCGATCGTGAGATCGGAAGTTCGTCTGTGTCACCCGTTGGGATTCGCGCTTTGCTGCTGCTGATTAAGTAAGTAAGTAAGGTAATTTGGCCAGGTTCCAAATCATAAGGAGCAGAGGTAGGAGCAGAGGTTCTCGATGTGAACCACCGCACGATCGCCGATCGGATGACGCTGACTGACACACTCGACACTGACACTCGGCTGTTGAGCTGTAGCTGTTTCAAACACGAAACAGAAACACGAAATAGCAAGAGACACTCATCACACACCATCACCAGATCACAGTCGAGTGAGAGTGTGAAAGGCTCTACTGTAGTGACGTGATAATCTAGAGAGCAAATTATCACAAAAAACATAATTGAGGAATATATCCCTGAACTGAACACAGTAACAGCTTCCACAGTAACGATACAGGAACATGAACGATCGGATGAAACGTTCTGTTGAAGTGAAGAGGGCATGCTATCTTAGGAATATTCTCTTAGATTTTACACTCAGTGATGTTGTGGCGAGCTGATTAGCGAGAATGTCGTGTTGCTGTTTTAACACAGAACCGTGAGAAGGGAGCGAAGTTCATTGAGTCCAAAATGGAGGCCCTTAAACTAGTGCACACCCACTCTTTCTCGCACGCTTATTCCTCTTGCGTGTCGGTTATTTTTATGTGTGCAAGTCGTCGACCTAGCAGTTGCGTTTTGCAGGCAAGGGAAGAGCGAATGCGGAGTATGCAAAAGCGCAAGGCGAAGGAGGTGTCCAGATCCGACGCCCCACCTTCGCCGCCGATTTGAAGGAATACGCATCTTTCGATAACTTAGCAGGATTATATCATTTAGCAGGTTTCATAATTTGGCGTAAAACTGAAAGTCCAAGGAGTGGTCTTTCACGAGGTGCTCCGAAATCGGTGCCGCTTGTAGCTTCACTCGGAGTTGAAGAGTGCGAGGTGTCTTATCTTTTGTCTGCTTCACGGTAAACCTTTTTTCTCGAGTCATGTCCTGAATACGTATCCATAAGACTTATCTATTCATTAAATTCAAGGGAACAATTCAGACATATCGACTGATCACAGGAATCGTGTATGGCACGGAGTTTTACTTGGCTTTGCAATCTTCGTCTCGTGCCGTCTATCAGTTCTGGAAGTGCGACCCTAACTTGTCGCGGTCAGGAGTATTAGAATTTTTGAACCCCACAGCAGTCTTCTTCTAGATCCATGGCTTATTATGTGCGAGTACCTCGTTTGACGCAGGGTGCAGAAATTCAAATAGCCAAGGAGAAGGAGGACTTGAAGAAGCGTAAGAGGGACCCGGCTGGGGAAGTGCCCAACCAACCAGCAGAGCCATCACAACCTGACGAAAAAAAACCGGTGAGCACAAGCGGCCTGCCCTGGCTCCGTCTTCTGTAAGTGGCCAGATGACTGTCATCTCCCAAGAAAGAGGGTGTAGGCTCGACTTGGGCTCGAGCTAGGAGCAGTGCCGAGCTTGTGCCGCGCAACGCGATGGTTTTGGTGCTTTGCGCTCCACTTCGACGCGAACCACTGAGCCAATACCGTTTGTCGTCAGCGCGTTGCAAACGTGTGGGACGGGCTTCCTGAAGGCTGGTTGACTTGCCCGCCACTCGGGAAACGGTTCGATGCGTTCTTTCCGTGCAAGGTATATTCTCGCCCACACTTGCTTCCCAGGGCCTCGTGCTGTTCTGTTCAGCTTCCTGAAGCCAGCTTTTCACAATTGGAGACGTACCTATCATATTTTATTTCATGTCGATCTCGATTATGCAGTCGAGAACCATGCGAAAGATGTTGAAGCATGACAGTGAATTATCACCCGAGAGATGTGATGCGCAATATTGGCTGCCACTCTGCAAAGGGTATCCTGGAGCGGTTGCAAATATGATTTTAATCGTTGGACCGCCCTCACCCCGTACACTTTCGGCTCAGTATAGTCCGTACGCTCGTAGTTATGGTGCTCTGCACTGTCCTCGCCCCTTCGAGCCCGACGCATCGCAGACAAGAGAACCTTGTTGCTTTTTGCACAGTGCACAGCTTTCAGCCTGGGTGCTTTCGACGGGGCCCTCAAGGTGGCCTCAGGAGCACCCGCCGGGATGCCTCGAGTGGAATGCCAGGTGCCCTTGGGTACAAAATACGACGAGAAGATCCCAGAGCAGCAGCGGTTCACGCCCTTCCTCGCAGTGCGCCGCATCTGCCAGGAGGCCAAGGGCAAAGAAGTGCGCCACCCCCGCGGCCCTGTGCCCTACCTCGCCACTGCAGTCAGCGGCGAGTGTGCCACCCCTCCTGTTCATCCCCTCCTGCTTCAGGGAGCGTGGAAGGACAAATGGCGGGTAAACGCTAACCTACAGCGCAGCCAAAGCTTGCTGCAGTGACAGCTTGTGGGTTGCGGCGGCTTGAAAACGTGAACACCATATGGCGCACGCTCGCCGCAACGGCTAAACCAAGAGGGGTGCTCTCGGCTTACAAGGCACTGACTGTGCTGCTGTGCGCAGATTGGCCTGGTCATTGACCTGACTAATACCACACGGTACTACTCTCAGCTGGAGTTCACGAGCCTAGGTATACAATATATTAAGATTGCCTGCGGTGGGCGTGACGGCCCTCCAGAGCCCTCGGTGAGACAACCCCCACTCTAAGACCTCAAGTTGACAACAGACCCTCTCCCGCGGAACCCCAGCTGACTCAGGCCCCCTCGAGTCCCCAGAGTCCCCCCACGGGGCCATCCGCTGAACCCCCCCCCTTTGAGAGCCCAAAGCTGAGAAGCTTTCTTTGGAAGTCCCAGCTTAGTTACCTTTGCCAGAAGTTCCCCTGAGGCAGGACTAGCTCGGAGCCCGAGCTGAGGTACCCTCCGCGCACTTCACCTGGTGCAGTGCGTCTCGCCTGGAGAGCCTCAGGCAAGGGTGCGAATGCTCTCAGTGCGTCTCGCCTGGTGGCTACTGCCCCGCGGTCCAGTATTACCACAAGTACTTTAGCAAAACTGTCATAAAGGCCATTTAAATAGGTTTCACGGGTCAAAATATAGCTTAGAAAATTCATTTGGGACCCTTTTGATTTATTTTCAATGATAGTATTGGCCGCAATGAAATTTTGGTATGGGTAAATGGTGTGTGCTTTTATGCTATGAAATGCCCGAAAATTAATTAATTTTGAAAGTACTATCACAAGTACTTGCATGTTTTGCCACCTAGCGCCGGCCACAAGCCCCCGATGAAAAGTTGGAGACCCATGTTGACAAGTTCACGAGATGCCCAATCCGTAGTGTCTCATCAGATTTTTCATCGGGCTTCATCTTGATGCATAAATTTGCCGGTGAAGTGTCGGGGGTATAGAAAAACTGAATAATTGTAGAATTATTCAGTAGAACCTCAAATTATGTCCAAAATTTTGATACCCAGTGGCATTTGACGCCCTCATGCGACCGGTACACGTGTGTCATGGACCAAGGAGGCATACGACAACCCAGCTTGGGTCACAAAGGCAACATTCAATTAAAGGTAGAGTAAGCATAACCTTAGAAGGCACCGAAAAAATTATGGCGTGAAAGTACTTGAGATAGTACCGGAACCGGTCGAAAGTACTATCACAAGTACCGCGGGGCAGTAGCCACAGGAGAACCTCAGGCAAGGGTGCGAATGCTCTCAGTGCGTCTCGCCTGGAGAGCCTCAGGCAGGGGTGCGAATGCTCTCAGTGCGGGGTTGTGTTGGTGCGCGTGGCGTGCGGCGCTGAGGCAGCGGGCCGCTGGCGGAGCGCAGGCGGTAAACGAGTTCTGCTTCGAGGTGAAGAAGTTCTTGGCGCAGCGGCAGCAGAAGTTCATCCTCGTGCACTGCACGCATGGCCACAACCGCACGGTGGGCAGCGCCTCACTCCCCATCAAGCTTCGAGACGATGCCCTCAGAGGGAATCACGTGCTGCGCTCTACCATATCAGCGTGCAAGGGCAGCAGAGCGGTGGCTGGCTCTATTCTCTATTTGCAGGGGCAGCGGCAGAAAGCAGCGGACTCCGCCAGGCCATGCGGAGAGGGGCACTCCTCTCCGCCAGGCCATGCAGAGAGGGGCGCTCCTCTCCGCCAGGCCATGCAGAGAGGGGCGCTCCTCTCCGCCAGGCCATGCAGAGAGGGGCGCTCCTCTTCGCCAGGCCATGCAGAGAGGGGCGCTCCTCTCCGCCAGGCCATGCAGAGAGGGGCGCTCTTCTCCGCCAGGCCATGCAGCGAGGGGTGCTCCTCTCCGCCAGGCCATGCAGAGAGGGGCGCTCCTCTCCGCCAGGCCATGCAGAGAGGGGCGCTCCTCTCCGCCAGGCCATGCGGAGAGGGGCACTCCTCTCCGCCAGGCCATGCAGAGAGGGGCGCTCCTCTCCGCCAGGCCATGCAGAGAGGGGCGCTCCTCTCCGCCAGGCCATGCAGAGAGGGGCGCTCCTCTTCGCCAGGCCATGCAGAGAGGGGCGCTCCTCTCCGCCAGGCCATGCAGAGAGGGGCGCTCTTCTCCGCCAGGCCATGCAGCGAGGGGTGCTCCTCTCCGCCAGGCCATGCAGAGAGGGGCACTCCTCTCCGCCAGGCCATGCAGAGAGGGGCGCTCCTCTCCGCCAGGCCATGCAGAGAGGGGCGCTCCTCTCCGCCAGGCCATGCAGAGAGGGGCTGCTCTGCAAAGGCGCTCAGTTTCGGGTTGCCCACAGTCGGGCAGGCCTCGGAACCAGCGCTCTTGGGGGTTCTGCAGTCTGTGACTTTGCTGCAGCTTGTTCAAGATGATGGTCAGGTGAAGTGAGGTGATGGTGGCTGGTGCGGTGCGCGCTGGCTGCAGGGTGCAATGCTTGTGCATTATGCAGTGCGACAGGGCCTGCCTTTGGAGTCGGTAGTGCCCCCTTCTGCTCGCTCCCCGCACCTCCACATGTGCCTAAGCGTGCGAGCCTGCCTCATCGCCTACCATCTTTGCCGACTGTGGCGACCTCATTGACTATTGGTGGATGGCAGATGGGCCCGTTGACGTAACCCCCATCATTGTACCCGGTCATCTTCCATTTTCTTTCGAGATCACTCCTCGGTTTCAATAGCTGGCTGTGCTGCAGGTGGCCCTGCTTGCGCTCCTCGTTGCAGGCCGAGCCGCTGTGCTCATTTTCACCGTGGATGCTGGTGTACTGCTGATTTTCACCGTGGATGCTGGTGTACAGGCTCTTGAAGAATTCGCAAAAATCCGCCCTCCTGGAATTTACAAGGTCGCCCATTCCCATGCAGGAGAACAGAGAGGAAATAATGTGTTGCGAGGGCAGAGAGCCAATAGAGTGGGGCGAGGGCAAAGAGCCAATAGAATGGGGCAAGGGCAGAGAGCCAATAATGTGGGGGGCGAGGGCAGAGCGCCAATAATGTGGGGCGAGGGCAGAGCGCCAATAATGTGGGGCGAGGGCAGAGAGCCAATAGAGTAGGGGCGAGGGCAGAGAGCCAATAGAGTGGGCGAGGGCAGAGAGCCAATAGAGTGGGGCGAGGGCAGAGAGCCAATAGAGTAGGGCGAGGCGAGCGGCCCATCTCGGTGCATGAGGAGGGGAGGCACTTAAGGGGGGTGGTGCGGCACGGCACACGCGGAGGGGAGCAGGAGAGCTACGTGTCGAGCCTGTTTGCGTATTACCACACGGAGCGCCCCAGCACGCTGCTTAGGGTGCGTTACGCTTGCTGCACATCCACAGAGGCCGGTGTAGCGCGCCCTTGGAGGATGAGAGTAGGCATCCAAGGCGCGGCATCGGCTGGGTCCTGGTGCAGCCGCCCGAGGAAGTCGCCCGATGGCAGGGCACTCCTGCGGTTGTTCTACATGCGTGCTTGTGGTGCCCGCCGCGGTCTAAGGCTCCCAGGCCCCGCCTGTCCCCGCCGCAAGCAGGCGCGGTGTGTGGCTTCTCCTGGCCGAGATTGGCCGCACTCGACCTTGTGAGCCATAGATCGTCATTGAGAGCCTTCAATTGATGATCGACGGTTGATTATAGCTGCCCTATTCCGGGATGCCTGACGCGCCCATCCGGGTGTCTGGCACGGTGAGGTCTGCCAGGGTAGTGGGTGGTTGGGTGCAGGATGCTGAGCTGTGCGAGGGGGGCTGACGGCAGGCTCCTGGGACCCCTGAGTGGAAGTCGGGCAAGGAGGCAGAGGTGGAGGTGCCTGAGGATGACTTGTTCGGTGCGCCCTCTCGCATGACTTCCTGCAATCCTATGCTTCTGCCGCCCCCGCGTCTTCGACATCCTTGTCCACAGCATCGGGGTCTGGGGCATTGCTTCAGGAGTCTCGACAGGGGCAGAAGGGGTGAAGGGTGCACGGACTGACTTGGCTCGCAGCTCGACATGGATGTGCGGTGTGCTGTCTGTGGATGCACGGGATGACGTGGCGCGCAGCTCGACATGGATGTGCGGTGTGCTGTCTGTGGATGCACGGGATGACGTGGCTCGCAGCTCGACATGGATGTGCGGCGTGCTGTCTGTGGATGCACGGGATGACGTGGCTCGCAGCTCGACATGGATGTGCGGCGTGCTGTCTGTGGATGCACGGGATGACGTGGCTCGCAGCTCGACATGGATGTGCGGCGTGCTGTCTGTGGATGCACGGGATGACGTGGCTCGCAGCTCGACATGGATGTGCGGCGTGCTGTCTGTGGATAAATCTTCGGAGGGTATGGAGCAGGGAAAAGCAATTTAGAGTACCAGGCGACGCCAGCTGAGAGCCCCGTCGAGCCGCCCAAAGTCCCATTGCAGCGGGGTTATGTGCGCTGGAAGGTGCGCCCTTGAAAGGGGTTACACGGCCCGCATCTTGGCTTGCGGCGCCCTTTCACACCTGCTCCTAGTCCCGTGACAATTCGTATGCATGGAGGATGGGCTGGGGGAGCGGGCTGGTGGCAGGGGCGAATGTCAGGTGGCCTGGTCATCGGGCTGCATGTGGAGGAGGAGGAGGAGGAAGGCGACGAGGCGCGGGGGAAGTATGGCGAGGGCGCGGTGGGCACCGAGGACAACATGTCGCACGAGGACGTCATCGGAGAGGCAGTCCCAGAGGAGCAGGTCCGGGGGCACTGTCGTCAACTCGGGGGGGCGCTGTCGGCAAAATCTGTGGAGTATGGCAAGAGCGGCCCTAAAGACTTGCGTGGAAGTCTTAGGTCGCGACTGGGCTTGCGTCCAGGGGGGGGGTGCTTGCGAGAGGCACTTGTGCGTGGGGTGGTGCGATGGACGCTTGCGATGGGCGCTTGTGATAAACGCCTGCGGTGGCGCTTGTGATGGACGCTTGCAATGGACACCTGTGATGGACGCTTGTGATGGACGCTTATGATGGATTCTTATGATGGACGCTTGCAATGGACGCTTGTAATGGACGCTTGTGATGGACGCTTGCAATGGCGCTTATGATGGATGCTTGCAATGGACGCTTGTGATGGGCGCTTGCAATGGACGCTTGTGATGCTTGCAATGGACGCTTATGATGGACGCTTGCAATGGACGCTTGTGATGGACGCTTGCAATGGACGCTTCTCAGCATCTTTGCGCGGGGGTCCGGCGACTGACGCAGGCGTTTGAGCTCAGGAAAGTGATCACTTTTTTACTCCTGGGCCACGAGGTGCGCCCCGATGCTCAACATGTGGTGAGACCGTGCTCCCACTTACTCCTCCCCTGCCGGCGCTTTGGGGCGACACCCGGCTGCGGGGACGAGGGAGGATGCTGAGGGGAGTGCTAGCCGCAGCAGGAAGACGCCCGACTTGAAGGCTTCACCAGCGCTCGCGGCGGGGGCAATGAACTGACCGTCAAATTTGCTGCATCCGTGGCGCAATCCCATTGGGTGCTGTGCATGTGTGTGGCTTATCCTTGGACCGACTCCATTTGCATCACATAACCAGAAAGGATCGGCTGCACTATGTACCCTCACCAGCGATCAAAGGATTCAGCACACACTTCGGGACACTCATCTGGATTCTCTGGAGCTCACTAATGAAGAATGGGACCCTCTAAGCCTTACTGAGCCACCTCTACAACCGCACCGCCGGCGCGCCGTTGCCTTGTCTCTGGAGCCGGTTCACCTCTGCCCCCCGAGCTGCTCGAGCCATCTCTCCACCACCGAGCCTACGCTCAGGACCACTCCTCTGCTCCCTAAGCTTCACTGAGCCATCTGAGCCCCTCTGCAAAATGCCCTTCCAGCGCACTGCTGCTGTATTTCTGAAGTTGGCTCACCTTTGACCCTCGAGCTGCTCGAGCCATCTCTCCACCACCGAGTCTACGCTCAGGACCACTCCTCTGCTCCCTAAGCTTCACTGAGCCATCTGAGCCCCTCTGCAAAATGCCCTTCCAGCGCACTGCTGCTGTATTTCTGAAGTTGGCTCACCTTTGACCCTCGAGCTGCTCGAGCCATCTCTCCACCACCGAGTCTACGCTCAGGACCACTCCTCTGCTCCCTAAGCTTCACTGAGCCATCTGAGCCCTCTGCAAAATGCCCTTCCAGCGCACTGCTGCTGTATTTCTGAAGTTGGCTCACCTTTGACCCTCGAGCTGCTCGAGCCATCTCTCCACCACCAAGCCTACGCTCAGGACCACTCCTCTGCTCCCTAAGCTTCACTGAGCCATCTGAGCCCCTCTGCAAAATGCCCTTCCAGCGCACTGCTGCTGTATTTCTGAAGTTGGCTCACCTTTGACCCTCGAGCTGCTCGAGCCATCTCTCCACCACCGAGTCTACGCTCAGGACCACTCCTCTGCTCCCTAAGCTTCACTGAGCCATCTGAGCCCCTCTGCAAAATGCCCTTCCAGGGCACTGCTGCTGTATTTCTGAAGTTGGCTCACCTTTGACCCTCGAGCTGCTCGAGCCATCTCTCCACCACCAAGCCTACGCTCAGGACCACTCCTCTGCTCCCTAAGCTTCACTGAGCCATCTGAGTCCTTCTGCAAAATGCCCTTCCAGCGCACTGCTGCTGTATTTCTGAAGTCGGCTCACCTCTGCCCCCCGAGCTGCTCGAGCCATCTCTCCACCACCAAGCCCACGCTCAGGACCACCCCTCTGCCCTCTACCAGCCCTAGAGCCTGGTCTCAAGAGAGCTTGCCCACCCACAACACGGCCGGTATTCCCAAGGGCTGTCCCAAGGGGCTGCGAATCATGAACTGGATTGCCCCCATCTGATCTTGCGCACCCGCCACCGATCTGCGCTTGCGACCCTCTACCCCCAACACCAATACTATGGGGCTGAAGCCCTTGCCCTTGTGTGTGCGCACGCGCGCGTGTGTGGGGCAGCTAGCATTTCAGGGGTGAGCTGGCCGCTGTGGCTGTCGAGGGCGCGCAATATGGCACGCATAGGGGGTGTGTGCAGGAGAGCACTGCTGCCAGGCTGAGATCAGGCGGGTGATGGGTTTTGGATGCTGCTGATGTTCAATGCAGAACTTCAAAACCTTCATGGGTTCGCAGGTGCGTCGTGCACATGCAAGCTTGAGTGATGCGGCAGTGCGAGGAATCTGCCGCAACCGAGCCGCCGCGTCAGCCCTCCAGTCTGTGGCATGAACTTGGCTTGATTACTGCACCACCGGAAGTGAATTACTGTCACCACACCCCCAAGTGGAACATATCACGCCACGCAGTACCATGGGAATGTGAGGGGGAATGGTAATTATTGTGCTGTTCTCAGCCGATGACGCGTGACGCGTGAGCGGGTGGGATCATTGATGCAGCCGGTATCACTCTCTGCAGATAATTTAAGCTGTCTCGATCAGGAGGCGCCACACTGGGTCACTTGGAAGGCACTTCCCGATCGCACGATCCCTCCATCCCCCAATCTCCTCCGTCCATTTTGGTTCATCAGTGATTTATTTGGTGGAATATTTGGGTGTGGGGCTTCGAAGCTCGTGGACTGAGCGGGCATCACTTCCAAGCATGCCAGCACGTGCGCTGCGGCAGCTGCGGTCACACTTTGTGCAATTGCGGTCTGTCCTGAAACTTTCAAAAGCTTCGGGACCGACCGTTCACTGTCAGTGTCCATGGCAGCGTTGTGTGCCAGCCACTCCAATGCCCGGCATGCTCGGATTCGAATGCCACACCGCCGCGTCTCTAACTGTGATGAAAGTGACTGTGCCGGAAAAGTGGAACTGTGGGATTGGTGGAGCCCTGCGGCATGTCCCATAACCCAACTCCCTGTCCCCTCAGAGCTTCAAAACTCCCTCAGCTCACCACCGATGACTCTGTCACTGCGGCACGGAAATTTCGCAAGCTATTTCCTAACTGGACTTTTCAATTCCCAAAATCACCACACACTTCCCGAATGAGGAAATTATCTCGATCTCTCACATCGATGCGCGATTAATGGAAGCTGATAAAAAGTGTAGCATGATGTGCCGGGGCGGGAAGCTGATCGGGCGATGAGAGGTCTACGCAGGCGGATGGCACGCGGTACATGTTGCTCATCATGGGCTTGGCAGACGGGGTGTTCCTTATTGACAGGAAGTTCAACATCCGGCGGGTGCAGGTGGCTGCCCGCCGCGGTAGAGCCCTGTCCACATCTGCTGATGTAGACCACAGGATTTGGTGCCATGTCAGGTGACGGAAACGTTGGACAGCTGGAGCCCATAATCTGAGGATGGCGTGCGGGGCGGGAAGCAGATGAAATTTCCTTGCCGGAGCGACTTGAAGAAACAACACATGATGACGCTCTGCGACGGCGAGATGGTGGTCGATGTTGACGCCATGGGGGTGGTAAGCTCTCCCTCCACAACATGCGCTCGTCCTCCCTCACCTCTCAGACCCCCCTTCAGCGGAGCTTCTTCGCCCTTGCCATCATGACAGTAAACGGCCTCTGATAAGTGCCCGCTCCCCGCACACTGTGCTCTGCGCTCATGACCTCTGAAGCCTCGCTTTCCTGGCACCAATCACGCACATGGAAAACTGTACTTCAGTATATATGGCCGTAGCTGTTGCACTGCATGCTGCCGTCCTGGAGGGCGATGACCATGCTGGAGGGTGATGACCATGCTGGAGGGTGATGACCATGCTGGAGGGTGATGACCATGCACTTAGGCTTCCAGATTCTTGGCGGGCGCCCGCGGGTCGATCAGCAGACGGAAATTGTAGGGGGACCTTTTAAGGCAGCTCGTGCCCCTTCAGCCAGAATGCCTGAAGAGAGGAGGAGGAGGGGTGGCGAGCAGGCGACGAGGCGCTATCTGATCTACGACGTGATGGCCATCAACGGGCGCTCCGAGGTGAAGGCCTTGCCCTTCGCCGTGGCCACCAAAGGCAAGCCGGACCGCTTCACACTGATCGCCCACGAGATCATCGGGCCGCGCACGGAGATGCAGGTGCGCCCACTGCGCCACTGGCTGTGCCTGTCGGGCTAGAGCAATTCAGCTGACATTAGAAATATCGGGTCCGTTTTCGGAGTCTTAAATATGGAACGTAAACCTATACATTTTAGCCCTCTGTCCGTACAGTGAAATGGCTGGTCAGTTCTCATATTTGACATGCGATGGGTTTTTAGCTAAGAACGTCGCAAATTTCAATGTTTTCCAGCGTTTCGATGCACAACTGGACAGGGTATATGCATCTATATAAACATAGATACTATCTCTTCGTTTATTGGTCGAATCAAAAAAGTAAGCAGACCGGCTGGAAGCCCTCTCCGCGCCCTGTACGCTTGTGCATTGAAACGCAGAAAAATTTGTAATTTGCGATGATTTTAGCTGAAAACCGATCGCGCAGTCTAACATATTGAATATGAGAACTCCGGTGCCATGTGGACTCGGGAGAGAGGCTGTCCCTGTTTTCAATGTAGGATTTACAACCTTTCGGCTGAATGGCTCTAGGCCGACAACCATAGCTGACCATCTCCGACCTCCGCTGCATCCAAGCACATTCCTCATCCAGCGACGCCTCGGCCTGTGGCCCTGCCCCCCCTGCCTCACCGCAGTGGCTCGAGGTGATGGTGCAAGGGCTGATTATTGGCAAAATGAAGTGCCATGACTGCCAGGTCCTTGCAAGCTGCGAAAGATGGTGTTACGCCTGCCAGGTCCTTGCAAGCTGCGAAAGATGGTGTTACGCCTGCCAGGTCCTTGCAAGCTGCGAAAGATGGTGTTATGCCTGCCAGGTCCTTGCAAGCTGCGAAAGATGGTGTTACGCCTGCCAGGTCCTTGCAAGCTGTGGAAGATGGTGATGCGCCTGCCAGGTCCTTGCAAGCTGCAAAAGATGGTGTTATGCCTGCCAGGTCCTTGCAAGCTGCGAAAGATGGTGATACGCCTGCCAGGTCCTTGCAAGCTGCGAAAGATGGTGATACGCCTGCCAGGTCCTTGCAAGCTGCGAAAGATGGTGTTATGCCTGCCAGGTCCTTGCAAGCTGCGAAAGCTGGTGTGGTGGGATTTGCCTGTGGCGTGGTTCAGAATAAATACTCACACATGCCACCGGGCACTCGCGGGAAGTACTACTTCGACGGAGAGCCCTTCAGGTCCCCCCCCGCACGTTGCCGCTGAGGCCGGCGCCACCCAGGAGAGTCGAAGGTGAATGGGAGTGCGTGGCATGGCGGTACAGAGTCCGGCGCAAAGACTTTTACCCGCTCGGCATGGCCCGCAAAGTCTTCGAGGTGACCCCACCTCCGCTCGTGTGGCCTGTGCCATGTCACCCATCATACTAATAATAGCCGGGTCGGCCTTCATACCTAGTAGCCATCCTCCCTCGGCGCACCCTCCATCAATTTTCCCAATAATGGATGATCTACGGCGCTTTCTCATTCAACTTGCCCAATAATGAATGATCTACGGCGCTCCCTCCTTCTGATCTACGGCGCTCCCTCCTTCAAC
>LGRX02033612.1:0-24997 GCA_001247695.2 Cymbomonas tetramitiformis | reverse complement strand
GGCTGACATATCATTTTAATCTACATCGGGGGGCGACATCTCATTTTAATCCACATCGGGTGTAGACATCTCAGTTTAATCCACATCGGGGGTATGCATTACATTCAACGTAAGGATATAATGTAAACGAAATATAACTATGCAAATCCAACCGGTAGATATGTAAATCATATCGCGATGAAAATATCTACCGGTTGGATTTGCAAAATAATGTTTTTTGGAGCGTCCAACAGTGAAAAGCTGTTTCATTTCGCCAAACAAGACAGTCTATCATCGTTTGCGGCACCAAAAAACATTATTTCGCAAATCCAACCGGTAGATATGTAAATCATATCGCGATAAAAATATCTACCGGTTGGATTTGCAAAATAATGTTTTGTGGAGCGTCCAGCAGTGAAAAACTGTTTCATTTCGCCAAACAAGACAGTCTTTCATCGTTTGCGGCACCAAAAAAACATTATTTCGCAAATCCAACCAGTAGATATGCTCATCGTAATACGAGTTGCATATCTACCGGTTGAATTTGCGTAGTTATGTTTCAATTACATTATATCGTTGCGTGTGTCTTCTGTCTACGCATGCTATGAAATGTCAACCCCCGATGTGGATTAAAATGAGATGTCTACACCCGATGTGAAACGTTTAGGCTTGTCAGCCCCCGATGTGGATTAAAATCAAATGTCGGCCCCCGATGTGGATTAAAATGGGATGTCTGCCCCCGATGTGGATTAAAATCAAATGTCGGCCCCCGATGTGGATTAAAATGAAGTGTCCGCCCGATGTGGATTAAAAATGAGATGTCGGCCTCGATGTGGATTAAAGTCTTGAAATGTCGGCCCCTGATGTAGACTTATCCCTAAATTTATTTTAGAACTTATTTATTTCTTGTTTTGTTACACATTTATTTACGTAATTTATTTATCATTTATTACGTAATTATTTATTTTATATTTATCGTATATTTCCTTGTCATTTTACTTGTCATTTTCTTGTATGACTCATGACATATATGGCATAGGGTTATGACATATGTCATAGGGTTTTCATAGGGTTTTTATAGTGATAAAAAAGCGTACCGTATAGTCGGTGCCTTACTACTGACTACGTCAAGGTGTCGAAGGTTAAAATATGTAATTCATCGCGATGCTCAAATCAAGTACGTGCACCCGTATATGCCAAGTATTGCAATCAAACAATTTGAAATCTCTTACCGATTCAATACCGGCGCTAACATGATTATGACATGCTGCACTATCTCAGTACGCTGGCGTTTCGAACGAACGAATACGTGTATCCGGGGTTGGACGCGTCATACGCGCAAATGTGTGCATTCAGGATTCTCCGGGATTTATCATTTCCGTCTTCAGTATCGGTACGCTATCACCAAATCTGATGGTCATGGTGAGTCATTTAGAGGCCATAGCGGATAGGGTGTCGTATAACATGCCATGTCATGATGTGATCGAGGCGCATACAATAATTTCGTCACCATTCGATACATGTGTTACCTCAGTGCTCGCTCGTGTGCCATTACACAGCAGGATGTGCTACTGGCTATGACAACAGTATATGTGATATAATATGGTTTTACATCATCGTCACATTTAATTTACTACGCAGCATACGCTTTCGGTGTCGCGCATATCGCATTCACCGTTGCAAGCGCATACTCCCTAAGGCCTCACACTCTTCCATCACTTTCGGTGTAAGCACTGTTAACACAATAGAAGGAAAACAAAAATAAATATGTAAATTGTTTCATACGATGTACATAGTCATACATCATCATAAAAAAATGTCATGTTGGAACATAGTATGAAGCACTTGTGAACGTCCGCTTCATAATGCAAGCTCGTCCATGTCATTATCCTCTTCATTTTGAGGTGTCATCTCAATCTCCACTGTATGCGGAACCGGATGTGCATTCCCCGAGTTTGATGACGCCAGCTCACCCTTCTCCTGCACCTCGTCGGGAGCCGAGTGTAAGCCATCCCCACCCGGCACACGGGAATCCTGGTATGCTTTCATAGACCGCGCGCGTAACTCTGCAGCACTGCTAGCACCGGTATCATCCACCAGGGAGGAGAAGCTGCTGTCACTCCTCTGCAATAGCACATGCGGATGGTCTGCTTCGATCACCTTGCCCTTATGCATCACAATAATCTTATCGAAGTCGATGATGGTCTGCAAGCGGTGCGCAACAGTAATCAGGGTAGAACCTTCAAAGCCAGATCGAATGGCATGCTGCACAGCAGCATCGGTCTCCAGGTCTACGGATGCTGTCGCCTCGTCCATAAAAATTACCTGTGGAGTGAACATAGATGTCCTCATTTGTTTGGAGGTCAGAGTGTTTAAAGCCGCACGACAACGCATCATGGCTCGCAGGTGCGATTCTGTTGTTCCACAAATATTGCATGCGCCATCTCTACAAAGCACTTGGGCAATGCTCCATCAGAAGAAAGGGCCAAATTTTACTCACATCCACCTGGATGTCACTCATTTAGTTGCCCTCACAGTAACCATCTTGTAACGAGGAAGGCCGCACGTCTTGCTCAATCCAGCTGTGACTCCGTGATCCTAGCGATTCACCACTACTGTATAAAGCACGCCTCTCCCAGAAGAGGTCGTGTGAATTGTAAACCACGCATCCTGAATACTTTTTTTTTTTTTTGCCTCTCCCAGTCCTTTACTAGGTCTCAATGAACTTAAATGGATGACAGACATCTGACCTCATGTGCAGTTGACTAAACCGGGTTCCCTTTCAACAAAGGCATGTTCAACCTATTGCCACACTCACCTTAGGCTTGCGTAACAGAACACGTGCGAGGCAGAACAGCTGAACGGTTCCGGTGCTGAAATTGTCACCCTTTTCATTCACCTGCGGCATTGCACAAAACGAAATTCAAAGACAATGCAATGTGCATATTTGTGCTTAAAACCTCCTTCGCTTTCCTCTGCACTCGAGATACTCAGCAGGAAAAGCGAAGCAAAATGTACATACGAGGTATATCGCAACAACGACTCGAGCCGAATGCTGTACATGTGTCGCGCCAAGCTGCGGTCACCTTGCCCTGGAGTCCTTGCCCCGTTTTAGCAGAATCGTGCGACTTCAGCTGCCCAGTGCCTCTCTCTTCATCCGATGATTTCTCCTGCAGCTCCAGTGACCGCACGTAGTCTCCGACCCTCACCAAATCCAGCGCCTCAAAGACTTGCTCATCCGTGAACTCGTTGAAGGGGTCGAGGTTTTCCCGCAGTGTGCCAGAGAACAACCACGCGTCCTGCGGAATCATGCCAACGCCCTCCCGCAGCTGCTGCAGTGGTACGTTCCTCACATCCGCGCCTCCCACAAGCAGCTCCGACCCGGTCTGCTCTACAATGTGCGCCATACGGAACGCCGCCAGCGCCAGAGTGCTCTTCCCCGCGCCGGTCCTCCCCACCACTCCCATCCGCTCTCCAGACTTAATGGTGAAGTTTACTCCGTCTAGAACCAGAGGAAGCTCTTCCCGGTATCTCAGGCTCACGTTGTGGGCCACCACACTCCCATCCTTCGGCCACGACTTGTCCTCCGCCGCTGATGGAGCGGATGCTGGGGAGCCCTTCGGGGCTCCTGCCACGGCCTGGACCTGTGGCCACATCTCCTCTCTCAGTGACATGCACACCAAGCAGCGCGGGGCATGTCGGACGAGGTCAGCCTGGCCGTCATCATGAAGGAAAGAGATCCACGTGCCGAGAAAGGGCCTCGTCATAGCATGTCATCATGAAGGAAAGAGATCCACGTGCCGAGAAAGGGCCTCGTCATATATCATCATGAAGGAAAGAGATCCACGTGCCGAGAAAGGGCCTCGTCATAGCATGTCATCATGAAGGAAAGAGATCCACGTGCCGAGAAAGGGCCTCGTCATAGCATGTCATGACATACCATCACACATCGGGTAGCATGAGATACTCTAGCTAAAGTCACATCAAACACCCAAAGGAAAGGTAAGTAAAGGGTTCGGGAAAAGCCGATGTCTGTGAAGCAACGAATCTGTAATGCAACGAGCATCCTGCCTAGTTCACGAGGGTAGACAGCACGGGTCAGCCATCGAAGAAGATTGAAGGCCGAATTCTTTTCAAATCAGACATTTCATTTCAGCCAATCAGAGGCCTGTTCAGAAGGGCAACATTCGGCGGTCTGTCTCGACTCATGCGTGCGCTTGCGCTTGTGCTTGCTTGCGTTTCAGACAACAAGGATCCTTTCCACCAGACTGCCCCCGAAATTCCATACGATCGCGCTATGCACCCGCGCTAGGAATGACTCCAAGACGTCAATCCACAATCGACCGAGCGCCCCGCCTGCACTGAACGCGTCCGTGGCCCTGACCTGGCGAGAATGGCATTCAGGCGCTTCCGCTGGAAAATATTGGTACAGCTGAAACTTGCGCGCGACGAGCAACGCAGCGGCGTCATCTTCAAATGGAAATAGAACTGCGCAGGCCTCGGGCAGGGCCTGCGCAGGGGGCCGGGATACCTGCTCCTCGCCAGGCAATTCGGCGTACTCGACAATGCGCTGCACGCTGTACATGAGCTGCTCAAGGGTGCTGGTCGTGAAGAGCATCGCCGGCACGCGCAGCCCGAGAACCGCCAGGTAGGACAAGGAGAGACCGGCCACTGAGGGGGTCATGAACTCGTAGTCGCGCATGGCCACGAGCACTGCGGCAAGAGAGCCAACGAACAAGGCCACACAAGGCGCCACGACGCCGGCAGTGACGCCGTGCTCCATCGTGCGCATCCAGAAGAAAGCCGTGATGAAGTCACCCAGCTTATCATCGAACGACTGCGCCGTACCGATGGAAACGTCAATACGGGCTGGCCCAATAGGGAACAGGTTGCCCGTTTGCCTGGATCACGGCACGTCATATGGGAATGGTGACACGGGGAAATGTGACGGTAGATGCAGTCCGATCTCATATTCTGTGATCGGAAATCTGGAAATGGCAAACTTCTGGTAAGCTTGGTCCCGGACACATGCTGCAAAAGGGGCGCTAGGATGTTTTTTATGGATTCGTCCTAATTTGTTGTTACCCTGCAGTGGCAGCGCACAAGACAAAGAGTGTCTCATATCAGTCTTGATCTGTGCTGTTCAGCTGTACGAAGCTGCCGTGGCAGCACACGACGTGCGTCAGATCGGTCTCACTTGATGCGGGTTTACCTGTGCGAAGGCTTCCACTCGGTTGAAGGCTCGTACGCTGTCCAGCCCGGCGATGAAGCCAGAGAGGCTGGCGCTAAGAGGGCTCGCGCAGATCATACTGAGCTTGCGCAGATCGAGGATCACCACGCCGACGTACTTGTAGATGATGGCGCCGGCGAAGATGAGCAGCGCAGCCAGGGGGAGTACGGGAGGGACGAGCACCCCAGCGAGGATAACTGCGGTGATGCATGCGCCTGTGAGGAAACTCCAGAACTCGAAGAGGCGCGGAAGCATCACGTCCAGGGTCGACATGTCTTGCTGGAATCGCGTCAGGATGCGGCCCACAGGCGTCGTGTCAAAGAAGCTCATCGGCGATGCGAGCACCGCATACAGCATCTTGTTGTGCAGTGCCGTGGATGCCTGCAGCAGCACCCGGCAACGCTTGCCAGCTTCTCAGGGAGCTATCAGAACCAGCAGATCGCCAGTGAGCAGCGGGTGAAAACAGCAGGGTCCGCTTGCAGGGGTTAGGAAAACAGCAAACTCTCATGCAGTGTTAATCACAGAGAGGCAAAAAGTACAAATTCTGACAGTATGCCAGTATGACTGTATGACTGTGCTGACAGAGTACAGTACTATGTGTAGAGGTGGACAGAGTAATGATGACAATGAGTCTGCAAGAGACAGAAGATCAATTCAAAATGTACACAGTATCTGTCACAGAACACAAGAGTACAAGTACGAATACAGTAGAAGCTATGACTGAGTAACAGTAAGCTTAGATAGAGAACACACGTGTGATGATATAAAGCACTGACTGTAACTCACAAAACACTTTTCAGATTTATAAGATTCAACTGTGTGTGTGTGTGTGAGTTCGTACACATTCAACTAATGTTATGCATGAGTATGCAAACTAAGTAGAAGTTGATTATCCTAGGTTATGGGCCTGGTATAGGTCTGAAGTAGTTCAGAGATAGTCGTCATGACTGACGCGGGTGAAGTATCCCACGCGGGAATCACAGCTTCAGGACTTGGTAGAGCAGCAGGCAGCTTTCATGAAGACAATGGCAGAGACAATTAAGGTGTTGAGTGCCGAGAAGAAAGAGCCTGCGAAAACATCAGATCATGAAGAAGCCGAGTTGGGTGTCATTAGCCCTGCCAACGCACAGAAGACAGTTCAGTGCGTGGTGAAGTTATTGGGTACGACGAAGCACACGGGAACTGAAAGGAATCAGTACGAATCCTGGGTTCAGTTTAAGACACAGTTAGAGTCAGCAGTGACGTTTTATCCTGACTTGCTAGAACTGGTGTGCGACTATCCAGTCTCAGATATAGCAGATATCAAAGGACTGAACTCGTTTGCTCCTAAAACGAGTGGTAAATCGACTGCAGAGGACAAGCCTTCATCACAGGCAGGAGATATGCGTTTATCACGGGCTGACTATGGCGACAATGACGCGGAGGACGGAGACTTTGCAGACGGCGACAGCTTCATTACTGTGCCTGGTTCTGCCAGTGTCGTAAGTACGGTTTTATCAGCAATTTTGAAGCAGGTCACAGCCGGGGACGCCTTTGACGTGGTACGGCGTTGTGGCAATGACGGTTTGAAGGCGTTCAGGAAGCTGAAATGCAGAGTGGAGCCGCAGCTGTTTGGGCAACTCGCTGGTTCAATGAAGAAGCTGTGCAAGCTGACTGTGAACGTGAATGAGGACCCTGTGAAGCAGTTGGGGTACTTTGGAGACGTAATGAGCTCTGTGGCTAACTACGGCGGCGCGAGGCTTGACCCTACGACGGTGGAGGTGCTGGTGACGGCAATGGTTGTGGCCGCTATGCCTATTGAGTATTCGCAGGTGGTTGCTGATATGAGCAAGGAATGTCGTCCTTCTTTTGATATGCTCGTACAGAGGTCCGAGTATTTTATCGTGAACGTGGTGCAGCAATCTTTGGTTCCTTCGTCGAGTATAGTGGGGGCTACTGTGGACGGTGAGACTGTTGCTGTTGCGAGAGCGCTGGTTGCGGACAGGCGGAGACAGGGCGAGGAGAAGAAGGTGAATGACGGGAAGAAACTGATATGTCCTACGTGCTCTGGCGTCCACTCTGCCGAAAAATGCTGGATAGTGAACCCGGAGGGTATGGAGGAGTTCATCAAGCTTAATCCTGCTAAGGAAAGGGCGGTTCGTGAGAACTATGCGCGCAGACTCAAGAAAATCGCAGCGAAGAAGGCACCTGACGCAGCAGCAGCGACGGTGGAGGCGGCGACTTCATCCAGTTCCGCGCGGCCGCGTCGTACAGAGGTTTCTGAGGGGGAGCTGTGGAACTTGGAGAATCACGAGGAAGTTCATGTAGCCTGTCCCGTGGTTGCTACTGTCGCAGACCAGAAGGTGGTGTACACAGGCGAGGTGTTGGAGGACACCTGGGTGTACAGTGTGTTTAATCGCGACAAGGAGGACGACGCACAAGTGCAAAATGAGTACTACGAGGACTCTGTACAGGCTCCAGGAGGAGACCTGTGTGCAATGACTGTGGTGGACTCAGACAGGGAGCTGTACTTTGATAGTATGGCGACGAAGTCCATTTTTAATGACCTGTCTATGTTTGACGGCGCACAGGTGAACGAGTCAGCAGCCGTGTCCTTCAAGGTCATGGCTGGCGAAGTGACCACGTCTCGAGGAGGAGGTCAAGGGAGTATCACCTTGTGGAATCGGCTGACGAAGAAGGCAGACGTGCTGAAGGTGGAGGCGCAGTACGTGCCGGAGTCGCCTTTCAATCTGGTATCCGCGGTGAGCTTGGAGGACAAGTTTGGTCTGTATGCTCAATTTGGAGACCGTGTACTGCGTGACAAGAAGAAGTTGTGCGAGTACGACGTGTGCAGAAAGGGGAACGTGTATGTCTTACCTGAGGTCATCGTGGAGGCCGCACTGCCGGGGGTGGAGTGCGACGAGAAGGAGAACTGTCCGGTGAGGGACAAGTTTAACTGGAAGTTCACCGAGTTCAAGAAGTGGAATGAGGAGAAGGGGCCCTTTCATCTAGATATATGTGCTTACGAGCACAATCGACAGGTGAACGAGTACTATTCCCTGGTGAACTCGGTCTTTCTTCATTGTCTGACGGGACGCAGCTTCTGGGGCAATCCGCCGTACGACGACGCCTTCATTGAGAGGTTGCTGACGAAGGTTCTCATGGACTTTCCGAAGGACCCTGTGAACACGAAGTTTCTGCTCGTGTTGCCGTACAAGCCAAACGCTGCCTGGTGGAGTTTGACGACTAAATTTGAGGAGCTGCACATCTATTCTAAGGGCAGCGTTATATTCTCTGCGAGGACTGATCAGTGTTACAACGTCTGTGAACTGGTGGAGTCTGAGCCCGGTCGCGTGTTCATTCAAGGGACCCCGTGGCCTGTGGTCGTACTGTATCTTGATCAATTTGTGGTTCCGAGGGTGGACGCGAGAGTGGTTGCGCACATCAGGCTGGGCCACGCTTGTGACAAGCACGTGGAGGTCATGGACCTGCAGGGGGTGGACCTCGGAGTGAATTCTGAGGAGTTGCGGAGTGGCAGTGTACTGAGCTGCTCTGTGAGGTGCATGGCTTGTCAGGTGGCGGCGCCGAAGAGGCCATCGCAGACGACAGACAGGGGAAGGGTCCCGAAGTCTGTTCAAAAGGTGGTGGAGAAGCGGCAGGCCTCTGTCAAGATGGAACAGCTGACTTTCACCGATCATGGTGGACCGTTCGTGACGTCTACCAAAGGTTATCGTGGGTACACTATTCACGTGGATGACTACTCAGACGTGTGCCATTTCTATGTCTGGAAGCAGAAGTTGGAGTATGTGGACGCTCCGGAGGACTACCGTAAGATGGTGAAGGCGACTGGCCGTGTGTTCCTTGAGGAGGACACCAGTGTTGAGCAGGTGGTGTACGACCTGGACGTGCTGGTATTGCACTCGGACAATGACTCGACCATCGTGTCTGGGAAGGCGAAGAAGTACTGTGAGGACAATGCCATCGTGCAGAGGACAACGTCACCGTACTTACATGAGAACAATGCCAGGGCGGAGACTATGAACAAGTATCTGCAGACGAAGGCTAGAGCTATGCTGGCGACAGCTGGTTTGCCTGCGACTATGTGGCCTTTGGCTATGAGACACGCTGTATATCTGATCAATCGACTTTGCAAGGCTCGGCTGGGCATGAAGTCTAGTTTGCAAGTGCTGAACCAGAAGTACGATCTGTCTGTACTGCGTGTGTTCGGGTGTCGAGCTTACGCGCTCATCGACGCCAGCCTGCGCTCGAAACTAGCTGATCGGGCTACTCCTTTGATCTACGTGGGACACGAGGAGCGATCAACGGCTTATCTGCTGTACAGCCCAGACAAGGAGAAGGTGGTCAGAAGTGGGATGGTTCGGTTCGACGAGCGCGTTGATCAGTATGGACAGCTGGTGATGTCTTGGGATCCCTCTATGCTGACACCGTTGAGATCGTTATATGACTGTGAGTCTCTCGACGGAAACTTCGTGTCAGCTTTTGTGGGCACAGCGACAATTATATTGGGTCTGCGTGCCTACGTGGTACAGAAGGGTGACGAGTTCACTGGTGTCGTGAAGCTGAACAGTGCTGGGGGTGGATCATTTTGGACGCCGGTGAGTGCGTTTCTGGAGGCACGGGTGGAGCATCTTGCGTTGCTTTTTGAGTATTGTGCGCAATGTACAGTGAACTCATTCTATCCGTTGTTTGAGAAGGTGACAGTGCAGAGGTCAGGAGCAGCTGAATGGGAGGCAACAGTGGTGTGTGCTACGGCACGGGAGGACCATGTGTTGCCGTACCAGGTGATATTGGAGCGTCATGCTGGAGTGAGGGGCTCGGCAATCGATGTGGGTGAGGCCCGCGTGAGGTTTGAGACCCGTCATGTCGCTCTGGTGGCTCAGGAGGAGAAAGTGACGGGGTTGCCAGGTGGGGTGACGGAGCCGAAAGGATGGGTTCAGTTGGTGAATGGACCAGACTCAGTGGAGTGGCAGGAGTCGGACAAAAAGGAGGAGTGCGCTCTCATCGACGTGAAGAAAGCTATCTTGCCGGTGGAGACGGTACCTGCTGGTGAGAAGGTCATGCGCATGACGGCCGTGTACAAGGCGAAGCTGGACTCTGCAGGGCAGCTGACCGAGAGGAAGACCAGGTGGGTGGTATGTGGCAACGGTCAGCAGCATGGAGTGCACTATGAGGACGTGTATGCACCGTGCACTCAGTTGTCAACCTTGAGAATTCTTATTCAGCTCAGTTTGGTGTTGGGACTATTGGCCTTTGCCATGGACGTTATCACGTGCTTTCTGAATGGTCAGCTGGACGTGGACGTTCCTTTGTATGTCAGCTGGCCTAATGCACGGACAATTCGAGGAGTGCGGTACGGAATGCTGCAGAAGAGTGTGTACGGCTTGAAGCAGGCACCGCGCATCTGGTACAAGACGAGCAAAGAGTTCCTGCTTGCTTATGACCACAGGTTACGGGTGTCAAACATTGACCCGTGTCTGTTTTACATCTGGCAGCCTGGTACACTGGTGGTATTTGTGTATGTGCACGTGGACGACTACACTGTATTCACTTCTTCAGTGGAGTGGAAGGTGGAATTTTTCAGAGAATTCAGTGCGAAATGGCCCAGTAAGGACAAAGGACCACTGGTGGAGTTGCTGGGCATGAGTATGACTTTCAGTGACTATGGTCTGGTCAGAGAGTGTCAAATCAGTCAGGTTGGGCTGATACAGCGCATGCTGGAGAGGTACTCTATGCAGGACTGTAATCCGTGTATGACACCAATGGAGCCCAGACTGTCTCTGATGCCTGTGGACTCGGAGGAGAAGTTGGAGAAGCTTCCCTATGTTAATCTGGTGATGGAATTGATGTGGCTGGCGCAGTGCTCACGGCCTGATATTCTGACAGCGGTCTGTTATTTGGCCAGGTTCTCTCACTGCTACGGGCAGGAGCATTGGCAGCATTTGAAGCGTGTGCTGAGATATTTGAAGGGAACTATTCATGTGTGCTTGACTATGCAGTGCAGTTCGCCACGTCATTGAATGCAGAACTGGTAGTAACAGCTTATACAGATGCAGACCACGCAGCAGACAAAGTGACCAGACGCTCTGTTACAGGTTCACTGGTGCGACTGAATGGAAGTACTGTCATGTATTCGTCAAAATTGCAGAAGACAGTTGCAGTGAGCACAACAGAGGCAGAATTGATAGCGTTGTCAGAATGTGCACGGGACGTTGAGTATGTTGTGAATCTGCTGACTGAGTCTTCACCTGTCAAGTTGCCTGTTACAATTCATGGAGACAATCATGCTTCGGTGGCACAGGCAGAGAATGTTCTGAACAATGCAGCAACACGCCATGTGGCAGTGAGAAATCGATATGTAGCAAAGTTGGTAGAGCTGGGTAGAATTGTCATTGCTAAAGTGCCTACGCAGGAGAATTTGGCAGACTTCTTTACAAAAAGCCTGGCTTTGGAACGTTTTCGAGTACTCGGTGCTGTGGTGCTAAGATATTTTCAAAGGCACTGAGTAAGGAGGAGTAGGAAAACAGTAAACTCTCATGCAGTGTTAATCACAGAGAGGCAAAAAGTACAAATTCTGACAGTATGACAGTATGATAGTATGACAGTATGACTATGCTGACAGAGTACAGTACTATGTGTAGAGGTGGACAGAGTAATGATGACAATGAGTCTGCAAGAGACAGAAGATCAATTCAAAATGTACACAGTATCTGTCACAGAACACAAGAGTACAAGTACGAGTACCGTAGAAGCTATGACTGAGTAACAGTAAGCTTAGATAGAGAACACACGTGTGATGATATAAAGCACTGACTGTAACTCACAAAACACTTTTCAGACTTATAAGATTCAACTGTGTGTGTGTGTGTGAGTTCGTACACATTCAACTAATGTTATGCATGAGTATGCAAACTAAGTAGAAGTTGATTATCCTAGGGGTGCCGTGCGGTTCCCCGAAATGCCCACCACCCGGAACTATTCATGTGTGCTTGACTATGCAGTGCAGTTCGCCAGCGTCACTGAATGCAGAACTGGTAGTAACAGCTTATACAGATGCAGACCACGCAGCAGACAAAGTGACCAGACGCTCTGTTACAGGTTCACTGGTGCGACTGAATGGAAGTACTGTCATGTATTCGTCATTTCTTTTGCTCTTAACATCTCATTGCCAACAGGCACACTGCATAGCATTTCATTAAAAATAGCTTTCTTCTTACATGCTTTTAAGTGTTTGAGAGAAAATCTCTTTTTGGAATGTCTTTTCTAGGCTGATTCACAGCTTCACATGCTTTTTAGGCTGATGCACAGCTTCTAAGGCAAAATGTTTAGAGTCTTTTGGGTTGGGTGGGTAGGGAAGGCAAAAGAACAGAGCTGCGGATTCCCACGGGCGGAACTCCTAAATACTGTCGTGTGTAAAGCCTTCAGATCTAACTCAGCTGCTGATTTTGATCTAACGGCTCAGGAAACTCTGATCGATCTACCGGCACAGAAACCTCTAAAATTCCGCAGGCTCCAATTTAACCATTTCTTTTGCTCTTCACATCTCATTGCCATGTAACAGAGATCATTAGGCACACTGCTCTGTGCCAGGCTGCCGCTGCTGCTGCTGTCGCCATCTCGGAGTGGTCCACCCGAAGTACTTCTCCATGTGCTCGTCGGGAACAGCTGCCGGGTCAATGTAGGAGTGGATGGCAGAGGACAGCTGAGACCAGCCGCCCAGGAAGCAGCACTTCTCAAGCGCCGCGCCCACAGCCCTGGCACAGGTACAAGCCCCCTTGCGGGTGCTGTGGCCAGAGAAGTGTCCCCCCTCCGGAGGGACACACCCAAGCTTCCCCAATGCCAACTGCACCCAGCCATTAGCTTGCGCCGACTGGAGCTTTCCTTGCTCCCACGGCAGCCTCCAGTAGCCGCCCTGCACCTCCGAGCCCGTCACCGGGCGATGCGCCCAACAGGCATCCCGCACCTGCTGCCAGTGCTGCAGGAGCTGCACAAGCCCCGCCACCCCCGCTGCGGGGATGGTGAGCCTCCTCCTGAGGCGCACGTGCCCCCTGCCTTTCTCCTTGTGGAGAACCACGGAGATGTCCTCACCTGTGATGCTGATGTGCTCCCTGCGCATGGAGACGCCCGTCTCCGGCCGGCCGAAGGTGACGAAGGCAAACACCACGTAGGTGCACGCCCTGAGCAGCTCCGTAGCTGCCCGGCCCACCGGCTCCAGCCCCAGCCCGTGCGCATGCACCGCCGAGACATGCCTGGCAGGCAGCCAGGTCCGCACCGTCTGCTCCTCACCCGCGGCTTCAGCCGCCTGCACCTGGAGGCGGGCCATGCCCTTCACTGCTCTGGAGATCGCCCGGCCCCTGGCAGGCCCGGGGAACCCCATGTCCTCGTGGTAGTTGTTGATGGCGGATAGGTAGGGCTGCATGTTGGACGCCTGCACCGTGCCCTTGTCCAGCATGTGAGCAATGTACAGCCTCACCGTGGCCCCCGTTGCCGGAAGCCACTGTCTGCCCTCCGCCTCACAGAACGCCATGAAGGCCCGAGCCTTCGGCCGGTAGTTGCCCACCGTCTTGCCGCCCAATGCTGCCCCCTGCATCTGCACTGCCAGCTCAGTGAGGGAGCTGTCCCCCAACTCTCCTCTCCAGCGCTCCTGAAGCGCCGCATCCCAGCTAGTCACCTCCTGCACCGTTGCCGGGAGCACCTCATACCTCTCCTTGCTCATGTCCAGGTCCTCCTTGTCACCATCCTCGTAGGCAATGTGGGTTAGGCCGTCCGACCCCGTGTCACCCACGGTGCCGGTGTACCAGGCATCATCCTGGGGCCAGTACACCTTCACTTTGAGGCCACTCGCCAGCCCCGCCTGTGGCGCCTGCCCGGCTGCCCGCCTCCCATCCTGCAGGTAATGGCTCACCGGGAGGCGGAGATGCGGAACATGATGCCGTCCCAGCTTGAGGCCCCGAGCAGCTCGGACCCTCCCAGCCGGCTGGGAGTAAAGAGGTCCCTGCCCCGGGGCAAGATCACCACCTCGTCGGCCATGGCCTCCAGCTGCTGGAACCACATCTGCCCCGGCCAGTAGGGCGCCACCACCGTGGCGGCGCACTTCTCCTCCCGCAGCTTGTGCGCCACCTCGTCGAGGAGGGACCACGGGGGGTTGACCCAATTGACCTCTCCTAGCCAGGAAAAGGCCAAAGAGTCCACGCCCTCGCACCCCGGGTCGTGCCACTGTGCGTAGTAGCGCGGCAGCTGGGCGGAGAGCTCCGAGGCGAAGCGGTCCACGGTGTGCTGGTGCCATTCCCGCTCCGCCCACTGAAACCACCTGCGGTTCAGCCGCCAGTCGTCCAGGTCCCGGTCCCGAGACAAGCGGTCGGCCCACTCGTTTGCCTCGCTTCTGATGTACCTCGCCTGGAGCTCGATGTCGTTTAAGTCCAGCAGGATCCACAGGCGCCGCATCCGCCGCATCAGCTCCGGGTTGCGCGACGTGAAGTGCGAGAGCATGGCCACCACCGCCTGGTTGTCGCAGTAGAGGCGCACCACCTTGCCGGTGAGCTCTCTCAGGAAGGATTGCACCGTCTTGTACACGGCCTCCAACTCCAGGTGCGTGATGTGTAGATGCCGTAGCTCGTCGGACCAGAATCCTCTTGCCGCGTGCTTGAGGTTCAGCACCCCGCCCCATGCGAACAGAGACGCGTCGGTGTGCACCTTCGCTCTCGTGGGGCTGCGCCAGATCTTTCGACCGTTCCACCGGCTCTGAGCCGGCAACCTGAGCCACCACTCGATGTCGCTCCACGCCTGCCGTGTGAGCTTTACCTTCGCGCCCCATCCCCGCCTCGTGGAGAGCACAAAGTGGAGCTCCCTGAGATACAATCTCGCCGGAGGGACTGCCAGATACACAGACTGGCAGAGCCCCGTGAACGCTGCCAGCTTCCGAGCTGGGAGCCACCTCCGCTGTCGCGACGCCTCGCTGAGAAGCGCCTTGGACTGCAGGTGAATCTTCTGCAGCCTCGCCGGTGTCACGCGGAACTGTCCCGCCTTGAGGTCCACCTCGAGCCCGAGGTGCTCCACCAGCTGCGTCGGCTCCCATTGCCCCTTCTTCTCGTTGCGCGACAATCCGAGTCTCACCAAGACCCGAGATGTCAGCTCGCGCGCCCTGAGCGCCTCGATCCTGCTGCTTAGCAGCAACAGGAAGTCGTCCATGTAAGGGAGCACCCGCGCCCCCTGCTGATGCTCCTCGCGGCCGCATCCTCCAGCTCGTCTTCGAACTGCCCAACGTCGTCGCACCTTGCTTCCGCTTTGCAGCTTCCGCACCTCCCGCCGGTCCTCCGCGGATCTCGGAGAGCGAAGGCACTCCACGAGCACCTTCATGACCTTGACGAAGATTCGTGGCGAGTCGTTCCAGCCGAAGGGAAGGGCGCCGCACTGGAATAACTCCCCCCGCACGTCGAACTGCATGTACTCCTGGAAGGCGGGGTCGATCCCCACGACATGGTACCCGTCCTGGAGGTCGAAGCTGATGCACCAGTCGTTCGGCTTGGCGAGCCGACGCAACTTCTTGAGGGTCTCCATCTTGCACCGCGACTTCACGCAATGCGCGTTCAGCCAGCGAAAGTCCATCACAAGACGCCACTTGTTCGTCCCCGGCTTCGGCACCAGGAACACTCGGGATACGTGTCGTCGCCTTCTCGCTCGCACCCATGCGCCCGTTTTGAGACACCTCTCCGTCTCTGCGGACATCCACTCCAGCTGCTGAGGGGTGGCGTCGGCCAGAGACACTCCGTGATCGAAAGGCTTGGGCGCCTTGTCGACCCAACGCATCTTGGCCCCTTTGGTGATCCACTCCATCACCTCGGAGTTCGCGCCAGCTGCGCGCCATGCCCCCCTTCGACTCCGCACCCTTTCCTGTAGGGTGGGCTCTTTCCGTTGGACGCCCCGAGGGGCGGAAGGCGTCCAACCTTTCCGTGATCGGAAAGTTAGGTCTGGGCTTGGGCGCCTCGCCCAAGCCCTGACCCTTTACCTCCCTTGCCGCTGCCGCGGCCACCTTCACCTTTTCCAGCGCCTTTGCCCTTGCCTGCTTGACGGTCACGAAAAGTCGAAACTTTGGCGCTGGCCTTGGCGTGCGTGTTCATCACTGCCTTCGCCTTCGTGGTGTCGAATTCCTTCAACCACTTCGTGAGCACTGAGTCGCTCACCAACCCGTCGCTGCCTGCGTACACCTTCTCCTCGATGAAGGCCAACTTCGCCCGCAACGCCTCAGCTCCGCCGTGCGACGTAGCATCAGACTCCATGCTCGCTCTGAGCTGCAACATGGTGTAACGGTTGCTCAGGAGCGAAAAAACGCCCTTAAACGTGTTGTGCGCTGCGAAAACGCGCTCACTCAATTCCTCCACCGTTGGGGGGTCCTTTTCATCTTGACACCAGTCCAGGGTCACCTCGGAAAACGCAATCGCATCGTGCATGTACGACAGCGCAGGGGCAAGCACCAACTGCTCGTAACGCATGGACGAGTTGGTGCGTTTGGAGAGGGCGTCGTAGGTCTTGTTGTTGTACAAATCGTACATCTGCGGCATGTCCGTCTCCAGCGTTGCAGGTCTCGCAGGGAACGGATTCCCTTCAACGTGTGGAACATACGGGAGCTTTTTTAATGCCTCCAACTCCGCGTCTCCGCTCTGAGCGGAACCACCATCCTGCGAAGCGGCTTTCGCTGCCGCCTCCTCCGCGACTTCAACTCTCGCTGCGAGAGTCTCCATCTGCTTCATCATGAGCTTCATCATTTCGCCCTGTTGCTCCAACAGGACTTCCATCCCGGACTTCGCAGCCGGTTGTCCAGCCGCGCCGGCATTGTTCTCCGACGCGCTTTGCTCACCTTCTTGATCGCTCATTGTAGTAAGTCGTCAAGGGTTTAAACTTCCACAGTAACGTTAAAATGTGGGGTAAAATTTTTTGCAGTGTGCCGCACTAAGAATTTCTCCGCGAGGAAAAATTTCTTGTGAAGTTCTTTTGCGAAGGCAAAAGAACAGAGCTGCGGATTCCCACGGGCGGAACTCCTAAATACTGTCGTGTGTAAAGCCTTCAGATCTATCTCAGCTGCTGATTTTGATCTAACGGCTCAGGAAACTCCGATCGATCAACCGGCACAGAAACCTCTAAAATTCCGCAGGCTCCAATTTAACCAAAATTGCAGAAGACAGTTGCAGTGAGCACAACAGAGGCAGAATTGATAGCGTTTTCAGAATGTGCACGGGACGTTGAGTATGTTGTGAATCTGCTGACTGAGTCTTCACCTGTCAAGTTGCCTGTTACAATTCATGGAGACAATCATGCTTCGGTGGCACAGGCAGAGAATGTTCTGAACAATGCAGCAACACGTCATGTGGCAGTGAGAAATCGATATGTAGCAAAGTTGGTAGAGCTGGGTAGAATTGTCATTGCTAAAGTGCCTACGCAGGAGAATTTGGCAGACTTCTTTACAAAAAGCCTGGCTTTGGAACGTTTTCGAGTACTCAGTGCTGTGGTGCTGAGATATTTTCAAAGGCACTGAGTAAGGAGGAGTAGGAAAACAGTAAACTCTCATGCAGTGTTAATCACAGCGAGGCAAAAAGTACAAATTCTGACAGTATGACAGTATGATAGTATGACAGTATGACTGTGCTGACAGAGTACAGTACTATGTGTAGAGGTGGACAGAGTAATGATGACAATGAGTCTGCAAGAGACAGAAGATCAATTCAAAATGTACACAGTATCTGTCACAGAACACAAGAGTACAAGTACGAGTACAGTAGAAGCTATGACTGAGTAACAGTAAGCTTAGATAGAGAACACACGTGTGATGATATAAAGCACTGACTGTAACTCACAAAACACTTTTCAGACTTATAAGATTCAACTGTGTGTGTGTGTGTGAGTTCGTACACATTCAACTAATGTTATGCATGAGTATGCAAACTAAGTAGAAGTTGATTATCCTAGGGGTGCCGTGCGGTTCCCCGAAATGCCCACCACCCGGAACTATTCATGTGTGCTTGACTATGCAGTGCAGTTCGCCAGCGTCACTGAATGCAGAACTGGTAGTAACAGCTTATACAGATGCAGACCACGCAGCAGACAAAGTGACCAGACGCTCTGTTACAGGTTCACTGGTGCGACTGAATGGAAGTACTGTCATGTATTCGTCAAAATTGCAGAAGACAGTTGCAGTGAGCACAGCAGAGGCAGAATTGATAGCGTTTTCAGAATGTGCACGGGACGTTGAGTATGTTGTGAATCTGCTGACTGAGTCTTCACCTGTCAAGTTGCCTGTTACAATTCATGGAGACAATCATGCTTCGGTGGCACAGGCAGAGAATGTTCTGAACAATGCAGCAACACGTCATGTGGCAGTGAGAAATCGATATGTAGCAAAGTTGGTAGAGCTGGGTAGAATTGTCATTGCTAAAGTGCCTACGCAGGAGAATTTGGCAGACTTCTTTACAAAAAGCCTGGCTTTGGAACGTTTTCGAGTACTCAGTGCTGTGGTGCTGAGATATTTTCAAAGGCACTGAGTAAGGAGGAGTAGGAAAACAGTAAACTCTCATGCAGTGTTAATCACAGAGAGGCAAAAAGTACAAATTCTGACAGTATGACAGTATGATAGTATGACAGTATGACTATGCTGACAGAGTACAGTACTATGTGTAGAGGTGGACAGAGTAATGATGACAATGAGTCTGCAAGAGACAGAAGATCAATTCAAAATGTACACAGTATCTGTCACAGAACACAAGAGTACAAGTACGAGTACCGTAGAAGCTATGACTGAGTAACAGTAAGCTTAGATAGAGAACACACGTGTGATGATATAAAGCACTGACTGTAACTCACAAAACACTTTTCAGACTTATAAGATTCAACTGTGTGTGTGTGTGTGAGTTCGTACACATTCAACTAATGTTATGCATGAGTATGCAAACTAAGTAGAAGTTGATTATCCTAGGGGTGCCGTGCGGTTCCCCGAAATGCCCACCACCCGGAACTATTCATGTGTGCTTGACTATGCAGTGCAGTTCGCCAGCGTCACTGAATGCAGAACTGGTAGTAACAGCTTATACAGATGCAGACCACGCAGCAGACAAAGTGACCAGACGCTCTGTTACAGGTTCACTGGTGCGACTGAATGGAAGTACTGTCATGTATTCGTCAAAATTGCAGAAGACAGTTGCAGTGAGCACAGCAGAGGCAGAATTGATAGCGTTGTCAGAATGTGCACGGGACGTTGAGTATGTTGTGAATCTGCTGACTGAGTCTTCACCTGTCAAGTTGCCTGTTACAATTCATGGAGACAATCATGCTTCGGTGGCACAGGCAGAGAATGTTCTGAACAATGCAGCAACACGTCATGTGGCAGTGAGAAATCGATATGTAGCAAAGTTGGTAGAGCTGGGTAGAATTGTCATTGCTAAAGTGCCTACGCAGGAGAATTTGGCAGACTTCTTTACAAAAAGCCTGGCTTTGGAACGTTTTCGAGTACTCGGTGCTGTGGTGCTAAGATATTTTCAAAGGCACTGAGTAAGGAGGAGTAGGAAAACAGTAAACTCTCATGCAGTGTTAATCACAGAGAGGCAAAAAGTACAAATTCTGACAGTATGACAGTATGATAGTATGACAGTATGACTATGCTGACAGAGTACAGTACTATGTGTAGAGGTGGACAGAGTAATGATGACAATGAGTCTGCAAGAGACAGAAGATCAATTCAAAATGTACACAGTATCTGTCACAGAACACAAGAGTACAAGTACGAGTACCGTAGAAGCTATGACTGAGTAACAGTAAGCTTAGATAGAGAACACACGTGTGATGATATAAAGCACTGACTGTAACTCACAAAACACTTTTCAGATTTATAAGATTCAACTGTGTGTGTGTGTGTGTGAGTTCGTACACATTCAACTAATGTTATGCATGAGTATGCAAACTAAGTAGAAGTTGATTATCCTAGGGGTGCCGTGCGGTTCCCCGAAATGCCCACCACCCGCACGCACGTTCACCGCTTGCCGGCCCGCATCGACTGTGAAGGGCGCGTTCACAATGGTTCACGCCCCTGTCCCTGAGACCTCCTCCGAGTATATGGCAGCGGTCCTGGATGGCAGCACGCTGCAAGCCAAGCTGGACGGTGATGAGGGGGATGCAAGCGGAGCAAACGTATCGATACAGTACACCCGGTGCCACACTCCCAACCAATGATGCCGCCTAATCGCATAAAGGCCAAGTCAGGTGTGAGTGATGCGCAAGGTTGTTTTAGTCAAGTGTGAGGCTGGACGTCCCTGTCCGGCCTCTCTGACCCCCGGATGTTTTCACAGGAGCACAACTTGGATGCGGCACACGCTGACACGGCGCTTCCCGTCGTGATCCCTAAGAATGGGCAGAGAATGAGAGCGAAGCAGTGAACATAAAATCCAAAATGAGTTCAACATGAAATAACAGGTGGCCTACTTCATCCCTCCTAATACCTAAGTCTCGACTTGCCCGCCACCCACATGCCTTCATGCTCTGTGTTTATGGCAGGCAGGCCAGAAGTGTTGGAATTCTAGAGTGTCGTTTTCACAAAAGCGAGCGTAAACTTTCATTCTCAAAAGATATACCAGTTCGCAGCACGAAATGCCACGAACATTACCAGTTCGCAGCACGAAACGCCACGAACATTAGCGCGCCATCATTACTGATTGGGCGGTCTATGTGAAAGTTCACTAATTGGAGCTGACGTGTCACTGTCGAGTTCATAACGACTGCAGTGACACGCCTGCGATGGTCCGATGAACTCTCCGGCCCAGTGTCCGGCCCAGTGTCATAAACTGGGCCGCGATCTATCACATACTGAGTGTTATCGACGGTCATCATATGATCCAACGGTCACGATTAGTTCAGCAGATCTACAGATCTAGATCTAAGGGTTTCACAGGGTTTCTTTAGGGTTCCTTCAGGGTTTGAGCACCTTGACTGCCACACAATGTCTAGACAGTCATGCTTTACACCAAACTGATCAGCAGTCACTTGCAGATTCCAATACCCCTTCTAAAGGGTGACTGTCTAGCTATCCTACTGCCAGTTCTTGGGAATGGTGCCCCTTCAGTTAGCAATACCCAGTTCTTGGGATGGTGCCCCTCCAGCTCCAGTTTATGGGGATGGTGCCCCTCCAGCTCCAGTTTATGGGGATGGTGCCCCTTCAATCTTCATTTGATCATCACGGGATAGGATGTCAAGATATCCACTCGTAGTCCAGGATGAAGCTCAGGATGTCTAGATAGTCCAAGCTGACAAGCCTCGGGATCATCATCCTTATGCGAGTCGGAGCCCGAGTCCAGATCGGGAATGGAGTCATCAAAGTTGTCACCAAAGTGGTTACCATCATCATCCTCGGTGAACACCTTCATAGAGTCGAAGATGTGCTTGGTGGCGCCACAATCCAGAACAGCGCTCTTGTCTATAGTGGAGCGGAGCGCAACCCGCAGGTCAGGATCCACCACCCCTCCGGTCACCTTAGCACAACGAGCAGTAGCATCAGTAGGCACCGCCAACACTCTGTCCAGCACTGAATAGTCGTTGGAGAGGGTGAGTCCAGAGGATGGAGGGTCCACCAAGTCAGATTTACCAGAGTTACCCCCAAAGACCAGATGCACCGGAGTCACGGGGACATCAGAGAAGTCAGAAGTCACCGAAGTCGGGAGAGTGTGCTCATTGTTCCAGCGACATGCAGCCTCACGGAGAGCAAAGAAAGTCTCACCGGTGTCCTCCAGGCCAGAAATAAATTGTGGTAGGTCGTCAGAGAAGCTGGCAACCACACTGTCCTCTACCAGCTCACAGCTTGCAAATAGAGCCTCGCCAGTATCATCCACACCAGGGTGCTGCTCACGACGGTCCTCCACGATTCCAGCGCCCGTCTCCATTGCTGCTGCAGAAGTCGCGATGACGTTGTCGTAGTGGTCACATACCGCGTCGTTCAGCTTCTGGAACGACGGCAGCTCGTCCCCAGAGAACATAGTGCGAATATGCACATACGCCGGGTTCAAGGAGTTCAGTACCATAGCCACAAACACTGCCTCCAGGCTGGCGACATGAAACACTTCACCACCCGGCAGGAATTTGCTCGTGCACGCATACTCCTCCACTCTGTCAAGAACCTCCCTCGCTTTTAGAAAGCCTTGTAGCGGGGGCGCAAGCGTCATGAACCTCTTCGTGTCGTCAAGCAAAGCCTTGACCTGCCGCACAAAGTACGCAGAGCCCGTGCTCCGACGCATTTTAATTAGCTTTCGCCAGGCCGAGACACCGTCTGCCTCAGTACTGTACGATCGAACAACTGCGTTCGCCGTCCTGGTAGTAACACGCGACAGAAAGTCATGAAATAACTGGTTGGCCGCCAGCAAGAACTTCTCGTCCTTCTTGATATTCTCCAACTCGCGCGCGTCCGTCAATAACAGCGACAACGCCGGGTGACGCGGAGACGGTACAATTTTACCTCGGAATTCCAGCCACTTGCTGTCATTTTCAGCCTCCTGACCAGAATAGAGCTGGTCAGTCGGGAACCCCTTCAACATATCCGTCAGAAAAGGTAAAGGTACGTCCACAGTACCACTCGCAACTCGAGATTTAACTGGAACCAGACATACTGGATTCCGCGGCCTCAGGACACGCAATAGCATTTCCTGTCCCCGCATTCTGATTCGCAATAGCCAACGGCGGCACTGCTTGTGCCAGGGCTTGAACCATTTTAAGAAGCTCATTCATACGCGCGTCTTGCTGCGCAAATAGCTGTTGCTGCCTCTCATCAATAAGAGTAGTCAGCGCTGCAGAGTCCTCCCCTGCTGAGATTCCATCAGGCTTCCTTTCCTCCGAAAGTTCGCCATAAGTAGATTCCACACCCAGACCTGGGGCCCTCTCTACAGCTTTGGCCTTGTCTTGTCTCTTACTCATTTTCCGCACGCGCAGTGAAATTTTGCGTGATACAACCGTAGGTTAACACTTACAACGTAAGTGGGCCCATAACCTGTTGGAATTCTAGAGTGTCGTTTTCACAAAAGCGAGCGTAAACTTTCATTCTCAAAAGATATACCAGTTCGCAGCACGAAATGCCACGAACATTACCAGTTCGCAGCACGAAACGCCACGAACATTAGCGCGCCATCATTGCTGATTGGGCGGTCTATGTGAAAGTTCACTAATTAGAGCTGACGTGTCACTGTCGAGTTCATAACGACTGCAGTGACACGCCTGCGATGGTCCGATGAACTCTCCGGCCCAGTGTCATAAACTGGGCCGCGATCTATCACATACTGAGTGTTATCGATGGTCATCATATGATCCAACGGTCACGATTACTTCAGCAGATCTACAGATCTAGATCTAAGGGTTTCACAGGGTTTCTTTAGGGTTCCTTCAGGGTTTGAGCACCCTGACTGCCACACAATGTCTAGACAGTCATGCTTTACACCAAACTGATCAGCAGTCACTTGCAGATTCCAATAAGAAGCAGAGATACTATGCAGCGGGTGCTGCATGCCTCGTTCTATGGCTTCCAGCAGCAATTGACCAGTGGGAGACACAGCAACACGAGGGTGCTGCATGCCTCGTTCTATGGCTTCCAGCAACAATTGACCAGTGGGAGACACAGCAACACGAGGGTGCTGCATGCCTCGTTCTATGGCTTCCAGCAGCAATTGATCAGTGGGAGACACAGCAACACGAGGGTGCTGCATGCCTCGTTCTATGGCTTCCAGCAGCAATTGATCAGTGGGAGACACAGCAACACGAGGGTGCTGCATGCCTCGTTCTATGGCTTCCAGCAGCAACTGATAAGTGGGGGACACAACAACACGAGGGTGCTACATGCCGAGGTGCGTCGAAAGGGAGGCTCGGAGCGCAAGGCACTTGCGAATGGGTCCGGGCTGAGCTACATGCCTGTACAAAAAACCAGTTCATGGACACTGCCCGCAAGAAGGCCGTTAGGCCGAAGGCCACCCCGATTGCGAGGTAGAGGTACAGGTATAGGGTCTCATCCGCATCTGAATCAGTGTCGGAGTCCGTCACCGCCTCACTCCACTTTGACAGCCCCCAGTTGACGAGCCACTGCATCACCGGGCACAGCAGCGTCATGAAGCCCATGAACTTGCCGAGGGTTGGCGCGTCGGCTGCATAAATGAAGGTGACCACCGTGCCCATGCCGATGCGCCCGGCGCTGCGCTGCTCCTTCGTCATTATCTTGCCCTTCTCCTCGCCCTCGCTTTTCTTTACCTCCTTCTCCCCTCCCGCCTCCTTTTCCGTTTCCTCCTCCTTCTCCATCTCAGCCTCCTTCTCCTCCTTTTTCTCCACCTCCGCCTTTTTTTCCTCCACCTTGTTTTCCTTGTCTGCTTCAGCAAAAGTATCAGCATTATCATCCTGCCCAGTAACATTCATCATGAGCTCGTGGAACCGCGACCGACCTGCCATGAGGTCTGAGTAGCTGCCCTCCTCCAGCACCTCTCCGGTATCCAGCAGGTAGATCTGGTCGCAACGGTCACACACCCAGAGCTGGTTGGTGATGAGAATGACGGTGCAACCGAGCTCTCCCCACAGCTGCAGGATGCATTCCACAAACACTTTGCTGCCGACGTGCGCGTCCATGGCCGAGAGTGGGTCATCAAGGATAACCACATCTGGCTTCGAGTATGCTGCCCGTGCCATAGCTATACGCTGCTTCTGCCCACCGCTGATTGTGATTCCACGCTCGCCAACCTGCGCTCCCATCCCTCGTGCTGACCCCCTCAGCTCACCTGCCCTCCTGCACGCCTT